>PVIA01001353.1:0-288673 GCA_004024845.1 Tonatia bakeri | reverse complement strand
GAAAGAAAGAAAGAAAGAAAGAAAGAAAGAAAGAAAGAAAGAAAGAAAGAAAGAAAGAAAGAAAACACTCCAGCAAGGGAAACAGAAATGTATAAAATAATTAAAGTGCAATGTAATGCTTTGGCAGCATAAACATAGGGGTCAGTAGAGAAAAACCACAAGTATCGGGGTAGAGTTTAATAAAAGTTATGGAAATGCGTACGGGGTGAAGAAACTGTTTTACTTCTGAAACTCCATAGTAGCATATATATAACTAAATGAAATATCCTCTTAACCCATCCAAATCAGAAGTGCATAAACTAATGGGTTCTCATCCCCCAAGTGGGTGTTTTACAGCTCCCCTGGTTTCGGGAGACTAGGATACTATTTAATGCCTTGCTTCTGTGAGAAACACTCTGTGGTCCTGAGAGAAAACATTGCAGCCTTGTATTGGATGGAATGAAGCCCTACACAGACCCAGCTCTCTACCTTTAACCCCTAATATACACAGTCCTAGAAGATCAACCAAACGACCTACAAAACTCTGCCCTTCCCTTTTTAGAAATCCTGCCAATAAATGGAATTCCCACAGTCACTTTCCTCTAACTACTCTAGGCATAAATACTCATTTCTCAAAGGTGTTGGCGTGTCATTGGCAAAATTCATTTGTTGTGCTATTTCTATTTGTTATTCTTATTCCAGACCTGGTCCCCACATAGTCCTGCATAAGATGCCACATGCATCTCCTAGCACTTCAGGAATTAGGGGCACATGGTCAATAAAAATGGAATCCCCACGACTTCAGCCTAAGTTACCAAGGAAAGAGGTCCATCCAATGTGGCTGTGAGTTCTTTCTCAGTGCCCACTTTTGTTCTAAGCTTGATGAGGAATATCAAGTTAATCTCAGCTGTACATCTCAAAACTCTTAAAAGGTTAGTACATGAACCCTGTCTTGGTCCACTTGGGCTGTTACAACAAAGTACCATGGACTGGGTGGCTTATAATAACAGAAATTTATTTCTCATGCTTATGGAAGGTGGGAAGTCCAAAGTCAAGGCCCTGGCAGACTTGTTATCTGTTCAGTGCCGGCTTCTTGGTTCATAGATAACCATCTTCTCCCTGTGTCCTCACATGGCAGAAGGGGCAAAGGACTTTTCTGAGGTCTCTTTTATAAGAGCACTGATTCTATTCATGAGATCACGTTGCAAAGCCCCACCTCCTAATACGATCTCCTTGGGGGTTAGGATTTCCACACATCCACTGGGTGAGGAAGACAGGAATATTCAGTCAGCGGCAAACCCATTCCGCAGTATCTAAATAATAAGACTCTCTGACAAAGTCAACAGTCACAGAGGCAGGCGAAAGCACAGTACTTGGATTTCAGTTCTCCCCACCCTTATACAGAATGGGAACACAGAGAGGGCTGACAGAGGCCCTGCGCGCACTGACCCAAAACCAAAGCCCGGAGCAGGTCCATAGGCCTACTTCATGCTCGTCACTTTGCAGAGTATATATTTTTAACTATCTCCTTAATTCAAAAGTGAAGTCTTTGTCAGAGAGATCAATAGATCCTCTCCAAGACTGACAGCCACATTCCTCCTTTTAGAAGCCCCAGTAACAAGACTTTTTCGTGTTGCTAGATTAAACATATTTAGCCAATATGTGGGTTTCAGCCAAGGGAGGAAAAAAAGAAGATATTAAATATAACCTTCAATTAGTCACTTTTAAGGTAATAGCATAATCATCTTCCAGGCAATGACACTACTAGGGAACACCATCTGCTGGGGGTGGGGGAAGAAAGAAAAGGTCATCTCATTTCAACTGCAAAGCTGAATTGTAGAAATTATGGTTGGCAAAGTGATATCTCTTCAATCAAAATAAAACATAAAATGATCCTTACTAGGCCAACAGCAGCTGTCCAATTACAATAAACAAAATTCCTCAGTTGATGTCTTTTTCTGGATCCATGTTTTCTTCACCTTTTATTTTCTTTCCCTCAAAAAATTAAATAGAAAGATCCATGGGTCGGGGTGAAGAAAGAAAGACATTTGGGGCCGGTTCCGATGTGTGTGTTGGATTATCTGAAACACACAGATAAAACTGGGTGTAAGCCTTAACGTAGAGGAGAGTGTCAATTTCAAAATAAATAATGATAATGGTATTTTCAAGATCAGCTCTTTATTCATGCTCTGTGCCAAAGCACTTAAATACCCTGCGCTACTCATAACATCATGTGGGTGGTAAAAGAAAAAAAGGCCTCCCTACTTCACCGTGTTATTCCTAAAGAGTCGGTTAGTGTCCGTGCTGCAGAGATACGATTAATTTATATAACCCCGCTATCCTGACACCGAGACATGGAGTACACGAAGCAAAACATTCCCTTATTTTGAAAATGGGAGCATGAACATAAACCCTGCTTCATGCCATTGCACAGAGCTATTTTAGATAAATAATTAAATATTTTAATTAACAAATTATGCTAGTAAGCCATTTTTATCAGGCACGGTTTTTTTTTTTAAGTTCGAAGTCTCAGCCCACACATACTTTTCCCCAAGGGATTTAACAATTGCTATGCTGGCGTTGCAGGGTTTGAGATCATCTGGGCTTCACCCTGTGTGGTTCAGTATTTACCCTCATATGGTTAGATGACCAGTTTCAGATACATTTTTTGAGCATGTATCTCACCTATGTGGCTGTACTCTGTTTTAAGTAGAAACTTTTCATTTAAAATTGGACTGTAGGCCCTGGTCAGGTGGCTTGTTTAGTTGGAGAACATTGCCCCGTACACCAAATGGTTGCGGGTTTGACCCCCCAGTCAGGGCACACACCTGGGCTCGATCCCCGGTCAGGGAACCGGCAGGAGGTAGTCAATTGATGTTATTGATGTCTGTCCATCTACTTGTCCCTCTCCCCTTCCCTCTCTCTCTCTAAAAATCAGTGAAAATACCCTCAGGAAAGGATTAAAAAATAAGTAAGTAGATAAAATTAAACTAATTTTTGGGCTATTTAAATCTATTTAGCTAAAAATATTAACCAGTTACACATTTTATTTAATCTGGTTAATATACAAGTTTCACATATTTGTCTTGAAGAACCCTAAATAATAATAAATCAGAATGCTTGTTTTTAATAGTTCTTTTCTAAGTGAAAAAGAAACAAAACAAAATCCATGAAAAAAACCAACCAACTCCAACACAACCCCCAAATCTAACTTTTCAAAAAATACCACATTCAAAGTTAGGTCAGGAACATTTTCCAAATTAAGTGATATTTTAATTATATCTGTAAGTAACAAGAAATGATTCTAGTCTTAGCTTATAACTGGGTTGTATTTTTAATTTTAGAGTTGCCTTAAAAATTTGAGTCTACCAATTAAAAGCTGAACCTTATCAAGATTTGTGAAAGATGCCTTAAGAAAAAAAAGTAAGGTTTTGCCAGAAAAATCAACATTTTTGTTCTTTCCTTTTTGAAGGAAGTCCTGTGAACTTAAGAAGCAGGTGTGTGTGTGTGTGTGCGTGCACGCGCGTGTGAGTGTGTGCCTGTGCTGGACAGAGAGGGAAAGAGAACACCCATGAGTGTCCAAAACATATATTTAAATATCACCAATTACAGAGGCATTCCCTGCACTTAACATTCGGGCCTAACCTTTGTGTATGCACTCAGGTGGGGTGAACAGACTATTTACGGAATCCGGGGCAGTGCTGCTGGGAACCACTTCCCCCTGTGACAGGGTGGTCATGCTACCGGTGGACTCTCTCCAAGAGAAATAAGATAGGGGCTGTACTGAGTAGCATCACACAGAGGTCAGAACTATAATTTCCTCAAGTCTCCAACCCATGGGAGGTGGAGAGGAGACAGATAATTTTAATTCTACAAGCTACTACCATGAGTAAGGAGGTCTTATTTTCTGTATATGTCTATTTTATTCTGAAATCAATCTTTCTTCCTTGTTTCTGATCAAATGTATCTTGCTATGGACACCAACTCCAGCCAGAAATACTCGCATAACACAAGTTATGCAATGGAGACGCTGGTGTTCATAACAGTGTGAGGGGCTGGTTCCGTTGCCACCTATCTTGATGATTTAAATAGAAAGAATGGGCAGGCATCTAGTGGGAGCTCCCAGCCACCCTCAGATTATGTTACGTTTGTGTACCACCCATTAACCCAGGATGTGAGTGCAGGGGGTGAGGTAGTGCGCACACTGAAGTTCGCCTGCTTAGAGAGTGCTAAATGCTCCGTATTAATGAAATGCTGGAGGATTAAAATCTTGAAGGAGATAGTATGATGGCGTGGAAAGGGCAGGCATACTCAGGTTTGACTTTTACCACCTAATGGATATGTAGACTTGGGCAGGTCAATGTAGCAACACATTTCCTCTTTCTTAATATAGAAATGATGAAATGATGGGGCCTTTTTAGGGAATGAGTGGGATAGTGGCACTTAGTAGGCATTCAATTAATGTTTGTCTTCCCCGTCACTTGCTCAGCAAAGCTCACTCAGAAATCTGAAAATGATCACCTCCTAGCCCAAGAATCTTCACGGGTCCCCCCACAGCTCCCTTATCACCTCCATGAACGAAAGTTCTAACTCCTTAAGCATTTAGTTTATTCTGTTTGAAGTTTAGTGACTCTACATGGCTATGGTCGGTCATCCCCAAGTTTGGTCCCTGATGGCAGGAACCATGCCCCTCCTGGACCAATTTGTACCCCAGCTCCCAGCTCAGAGCTTGGCACACATAGGCTTTTGAGAACTATTGGAATGAATAAAATAAGTGAAATGCATACATAACCTACACCCACCCCTAACATGGTAAAAGAAGAACAGTCAGGCCTTCAAAAATTCCATTCATCTTTATTCCTTATTGTTTTTATCTCAAAAATAAAAGGCTGAAGCAACCTTCAGCCATCATAAAGAAAGGGAAACTCATCTCGGCCACATTTCTAGAAAGGACCATTTCTAGTTCCCAGCTGCTGTCTTGCCAGCAGTTATCTGTGCAGCCATGAACACCCCATCTTTTCAACTTTATTATGTAAAATAAGGGTGTGGTGGAACGAATACTAGAGTTGAAACACTTGACTTCGCAGGCACTTTCTATTGACTTCAGTCTTCAGTAGTGGAATTCAGCGGTGTGCTTTGCCGTGAGCACTGAATCGCAAGAGCCAGTTCTGTGCTTATCTTCTCAATGCCACTTCACAATATCGGTCGTGTGCAATGAGCTGTGGTGGGAGTATTTACACCACAGCAATGGGCAAGGTAACAGACACTGCTTCTGCCCCCTGAGAGCCATTGCTCAACACGGGCCAGCACACCACTGTTCAGTGACTCTCCTCATAGCAAGCTGCTTAATTCCTCTGTGGCTGCAATTCAATTCCAGCTTCCACCACCATTGCTACGCCTTGCTTCCCTCCTAAAAGAACTTGAAGATTTCTATTTCATAAATTGATTGAGTTCAAAAACTTGGTCTAGAAACAACCTAACTTATTTTTGTTTTCCATAAATCTTCTTTCTCCTTACTTCTCCTCCTTTATTTTCCATTTTGTTCTCAGCTGTCATAATCACTCACCATTCCCTGTTCTATACCTTATTCTCCATCTAGGCTCTCCTAATCCCTGAGCTTTCCCCCTAAAATGAGCATAGCAAAATTAGATACCCAAAGAAAAACATATTTAATGTCCTTTTGGTTTTCAGGCATATAGCTACTACCTGTAAAATAGTTAAGGGATTGCAAGGGAGAGAAAGGACATAATTCTGTGTGCTTTATATGTTACATGCATCCACAGTTCATCATCTTTCTCACCTAGGAAAACTTCTTGTGGGGAAGAGGCATTGGATTGGCTGTAATACAGCAACAAACCTTATTAACTTTTCACATCTGAGCCCTCCTCATTACTGATGATAAAGCTCTTTGTGAAACAGATGTCAGTTGCTGTCTCCTTGTCATAAGTATGGTCAAGCATTTCTGCCAATTGGCAAATTAGATCCAGCTTCACAAATCCTCACCTATAACTCGGACAAGTTGCATAGGCTCTATGGGCCTCAGTTTTCTCTAGAATGGGAAGAATAATAAAAATAGCCCTGGCTGGTGTGGCTCAGTGGATTGAGAGCAGGCTGTGAACTAAAGGGTTGCTGGTTTGATTCCCAGTCAGGCCACATGCCTGGGTTGCAGGCTGGATCCCCAGTGGGGGCCATGTGAGAGGCAATCACACATTGATATTTCTCTCCTCTTTCTCCGTCCCTTCCCCTCTCTCTAAACACAAAATAAATAAAACCTTTAAAAAAGTAATAAAACATTTGTTTTTCAAAACTGTTGTGAAGGTTAGGGAAAATATCACTGGGGCACCTGGCACAATGTGATATATTATTATGATTATTTTCACTCCTCTGGAAAATGTTGTTACATCAACACTACATTTTCTTCTAGATTTCTGAAGAACACATACAGGTTCTTCATAAATGTCTCTCTTTTTTTGTCTATCAGAATAACATACGTTGAAACCATAAAAAATTGATTTTATTGTATAACACTATTACATATGCATATTTAAAGACATTTTAAAATAATGATAAGAGAAAAGGGAAGGCAAAACTATTCCACAAAGATATCCCACTAATATACTGTTACATATGCTGCCAGGTTTTCAAAATACATACACAATTATAAAATGAAATCAAACTTATATGTACTGTTTTGTAATCTACCTTTGCCACTTAACATATCGTGAGCCTCTGTCACATCGATAGATGCTGCCAAATTTTAACACTAACAGTAGACGTCACAAAGTCCAGACGCACTCTGACAACTTTCTGCAGCGTGCAGGCAGGTGTCACGGGTGGCCTTCCCCGATGCCTGATGGAGGAAGGGCTGGTTGGACCAGTGTTGCCACTTCAGAGAGTCAGGGGGAAGGTGATGAGTGTTGGGTACTTCTCAGGTCTTAATAAGGCAGAGAAGAGGAGAGTCTGATGAACCAATAGGCTATAGCTAGTTGGCTCTGCAAGATAAAAATTTCCTGAAGAGGGGGACTAAGTGGGAGGCTGACTTCACCTCCCCTTCTTCACCCCCTTAGAGTGGGAAAGACTGTGTTTGGAGCTCTGCCCTAAGGCTGCACACTGACAGCATGAAGGCTATTGCTAGCGGCTGATAGGCCACCTTCTTTTTTTTCTTCTGTATTTCTGAAAGAAACAAGAAACTTTGCAGGTGATTAGATGCTCAGTGTAAACCTCTGGGCTAGTGTTAGTTCAAGGCAGGCAGTAAATAGCACAGGGAGCAAGAAATATAGTTTAGCCTGATCCATCCAGTTCTCTAAACAACACTTCCTTACAGATCTTGGCAAGGCACAAAAGAAACTACGTGAGAATTCAAGGAAGTAGAGACAGAGGAGATAAAATTCTTCATACTTTGAAGAATTGACATTAGAATGGCCAAATGTTTCCAAGCTGTTGTGTTTGAGCCTGTGGGTGCGTTTGAACGGATCTGGTCTTTCACACCTGGAATAGCTGCTCGCAGCAAACCGTGAGTTATAAAAATGGATTCTTTAAAAAAAAACCCCAGCACATCAAAAGACAGAAAGCTATTATTACTCAGGAAAGGAAAGGAAATGGGGCAACTGGCTGATTTTGCAGTTGTTTTGCACATTCTTTTGGATGCAAGCTTGACATTGCCAGTGACGTTTCTTAACAAAATTGAGTTTGAGGCAGTTAGTCGGAAAAAGCAGTCATAACATTATCCTTTCTGAAATTCCCCAGGTCACCCGTTGGCACTGCCTCGGACCACTGCCTGGACTCCCACCCCCGTCTCCTCACTCACTCCTTCCCTCTGCTGTTTGGCTCGAGAGTGCCCACACAATAAAGCAGAAAACGTACTTGGTACTCTGAGCATGATTCATTTCCACAGAGAGGCCCGTTTTGAATCGCTGTCCTCCTCTTGTGTGGCCATCCCTCAGGCCTTGGGATCTACAGCAGAATAACTGCTTTAGGCCCAAAGGGTTTCTATTCTTTCTTAAGACTTACCATTTCCTCCCATTTAGAGTGGTTAATGAAAAACCCTCTGATCGGTTGTATTTGTTGTGCTTCGGTGACTGAGTTGCCATTTAAAGGGTTTAAAATTAGGTGGGCTGCCGCTGCTGCCTTTCCTGTAGCCAGTTAATCACAGGATTCTCGGCCACACGGAGGCCAGAACGGGCATGGCACACGCAACGGGTAAGGAAACCACTGATTATAGGCCCCGGAGCTGATGTGCTTACACAACACGAATTGTTTGAAACATTCTGGACATTATTTTGTTTTTAACCATCTTTTGCTTTAGAATTGTTTCTCTAGGACCTGGCCCTGGGCCTGGCACATTGGTTAATGAGTGAATGGGTTTCTGGCTTTTCCCTTGAAAGGCTGACCGGAGTAATAGCTGGCTTTGGCTTGGGCAAATCAAAACTGGAGCTGGGGCTGGAGCTGGAGCTGGAGAAGTTCTTTAGTCATCACTGAACTTGAAAGTGCGAGGGCCCTCTGTTCCTCTCCAGCTACTGTGACCTGACTGGTGAGAATGCTGACATTCAGAAGAAGCTCCATGCACATTTTAAACATCAGTGATGTCTCTCAAAATTATATTTCAATGAAAACCTCGCAAGTTGATTTTTGTCTTCAAGCACAGTCCGATTTAAAATCCAAGCACAGATATTATGCCAGCATCTCTCACCTTTCTGGTATTGCTCTGGCATTGCATCAGCAAGAAATTCCTTTTGTTTCAGGATATTAAAATGTGCAGCCCTGACCAGTGTGGCTCAGTTGGCTGGGCATCGAACCACAAAGCAAAAGGTTGCCAGTTTGATTCCGGTCAGGGCACATGCCTGGGTTGCAGGTTCAGTCCCCCTTGGGGCATGTGTGAGAGGCAACTGATTGATGTTTCCCTCTCTCCCTCCCTTCTCCCCTCTCTACAAATAAATAAAATCTTTTTTTAAAAAGCTTTAATAAATCTCTTAAAAAGGTACATAAACTAGTGTCACGCAGGGACTGAACATCAGAACCCATGAGCCCTGACTTGCTGCGTACCTTAAGGCAAGTCTCCAAACCTCCTTTGGCTTGTCTATAAAGCGAAGACAATTCGGCTGACCCATTTCATAGGGGTGTTGCATTGAATAGCTAATTAGTGATTATAAAGAGCACTGAAAGTACATTGTGCTAGGCAAATGCACGTAAATGATAATGACATGTTACAGAGTAGGAAGGCCATGTTTAGCCACTTTTATGTAGAAGGAAATTAAAGTGCAATGAGATTTTCACATCATGTTTAATGTTAAAAGTGACATAGAGCAAACCCTAGCTGCTTCTTTAACAGTCTCATTGTTCTACATCACTGACACCCAAAGTGGATCACGTAACATTAAATAATTTGAAAGAATCATCTGAGATAGTTAATTCCTGTCTAAAGCTCCCTGCAAACTTCTGTAGACGCTGAAAACTGCTTAAACACATAGCAACAAGGCCATCTGAGAGCTGGAGCGATATTAGCCATTGATCTCCTGGCCTTTGTTTGTTTTTAATGATGGGGGGGGGGTTGTCGTTAGAGTCATCAGGCCAATCAAGAACCTTTTATGACTATTGCAAACTAGTCACAGAACCCCAAGGTAATTAGCAGAGAGTTAATACACCAAGAATATTTTCGTGCTGTGTGAGTGCTGATCTCGGGTTGTTGCCTTGAGTTCTAGGCTGCACCGCGTGCCCTGGTCAATCACCTGACTCTGCTGCTGTTCTTTAAAACTGGGGCCAGGGCCTGGTTTCAATGTTGCTAAAGTAGGTTTACTTTTGAAAAATGGACAGAGCCACATGCCAGATCCTTTCCTCTACAAACTCTGCTAAAGATTCTTAAAACCCCGGTGTCACAGGACCCACTATGTTGTGGGGGGACCACATCATGACAGACACCATCTTAACTCTATGGCACGGAGCAACAAGAGAAATGAAAAGGAATGTGTAAGGAAGTGAGACAGTTCCAAACTGTGCAGGAGTTGATGAAGGGAACAAAATCACTCTGAGCTGTGCAAACGGGAGACACAGAAGAGTCAGATGCTCTTACAGGCCTGAGAAGAAGGCTGTGGCCACACTCAACGACAATTAGGACCAAGAGACTTGAAATTTAAAGACCATCAGCCAATTATAACAATCAACAACATAAATTTAATGTAGCAAACATGTTATTAGGCTGCCTAATTTCCATGTATTGAGTTCTAACAACCGTCTGAGAAATCCATTCATTCGTTCAAACGTATTTATTTAGCTTTCTGGTTCCAAGTAGGGAATAGGCGGTGACAAGGGCCACTATTTTTACTACAATAACTTTAAAAAACCAGTTACATTGCAAAAAAATTTATCACTCTGTTTTAAAAGACCTTGAAAAGTTGAGAAATGAGGAAACTTAAACAATCCGTAGAAGGGAAACCCTTCTGAGATGAGCAGCCTGTCGCTATTTTCTGTGGAAGATTTGCCAATTCTAGACATGGGCTGGTGACCGGGTTCGGCCCATGTGGGAGGACTTCACGGGGAGAATGAGAAATCAGCAAGGCTTTCAGGGGTTACGAGGGGCTGGCGGGAGAATTGGAAACTTCAGACATTCTTGCACATGGTTAGCTTCCCCACAGTATAGTGCGGAATTCTGGGCTTAGGAAGCTTTTATAAAGCAAACAAATCCCCTGTAGTACCGTGGTATTTAAGGGACAAAATCCCACTTGAGGATGGGTTCTGCCTCAAACACAAAACAGGACTTGTCTTCAATACATTTTCCAAAGTTAGAAACAGTGGGAAAAAGGAGGCCAAAGACTAAAATCCCAAATGTCTGGAGGGCAGACTTCAATGGCTAAGGTTACAGAGACTCACCAGGCTTAAAAAAAAAAAAAAAAAAAAAAAAAACCCTTAGAAGAACTGGCCCAAGAAACATAGGTGAACTGATTCAAACTGAGGCATGTATACCTGCCACCAAGTCCCCACTCAGTGTAGCGCAGGTTGGAATGAGACAGCCAGTCCTCAACGCCACCCTTCTAAATCAGGAAACCCATTGGTAGAAAGTATCCTCCCAAAGATCATCACGCGATGTTTGTCACACGATGAAAAGTGACTAGATTTGTGGAGAGGCTGGTAAGTGTGGGTGATAATCAAGGAAATAAAACATAATAGGAGATACTTCGATGATTCAGGTATTGGGATTAGCACACAGGGCTTTGAAATAACCTGTTCAAATAGATCAAAGAAATTAAAGGGAAAGAGGGCAAAATTGATGAGGAGATGGAATTTTCAACAGAAAATGGGGATTTATTACAAAGAAACTAGCTCTAGGCGGTTTGCTGAGTGTATTATCTAAGAAAGTAATGCTCTTTAGAAATATAGGGGAGGAATGTTGTGCAATTGTGGACAAAGAAATTGAGAAGTCTCTGTGTGAGTTTTTTATAAAGCATCTAACACAAGTAAGTGATTATAGTACAACAATAACAACAAAAATAGGCTACACAAGAGGATTGCTTCACCCATTTGAAAAGTCAAGATGTGATTGGTCGAGGCAGAAATTTCATTTAGTTTATACCTGAATGAGAGTAATAGCAAGGTAAAACCACCTTTACACTGAAGAGCATTTGTAGTTTGTTGGAAGTATAATTAATCTTTATTATTTAACAAAGTGTAAATAGTTTATATTCTATTTTATGAATTTGCCCATTCCAGATTATTTTGTCTCAACAAAGTATAAATTTTAAACACCTTTTTGAACTCTTATAGATTTCCATTCTCTAAGTTAACTCACAAAATTTTCATGTTTCATTAATTCTAAGCATTTGCACACGTGTTTCTGTTCTTTGCTTTTCACTAAAATTCTGTGATTCGTTTTCTCTCCAGAATCTGGACACTATCAGAAACTGATGAAGGGTTCCAACAGGAAAAGGACGTTCAGTGAAAACCTTGACGAAGAGAGGAAAGGGGCTTCTCAGAGACCAAGGAGATCAGCTCCCTTCCACTGGATGGAACTTCTCAGGGAAAAGGCAGGTAAGTGCAGCACAGATGATCGCCTTCATCCCCACCAAATGCTGGGGAGCTGCTGCCAAAATAAAGAAACCCGCCCCAGTCGATGCTGCAAATCTTTCAGTTCAAACCTCTGGTCGCAAAGGAAACAGCACCAATTTGCAACATTCCCGGGCTCTGAGCTGGTTTTTAGTCTTCTCCGTCTGCTCTGCAAGGAGAGTGAATCGATGCCATGGTTCTTTGTTAATTTCAATGAACTGCCTCTGGAGTTACTAAAGGGTCTTGAGAATTGGCCTAATGGTGAGAGTTTCGGAGGAGGAAGGTGTCAACCTAGAGGTTCCAATAGGTAATCAGACTTGCTGTTGTCGTATATTGATGCAATACCTACTACGTACCAGGACTGCAAGGAAACGCGAGAAAAGTGTTTTCACCAGATATGTATACTCTCCTCCCTTTTAATCAAGAAATCATTTTCTGTGGATGATTTGCCAAAGACCAATCATCTGTCAGGAATACTGTAATGAGTGGTTTTGAGCTGTGTTTTAAGATGAGGCTTCTTGACGGAAGTGACACTGGGAGAAATTTTAAGCAAAGAAAGATTACTTGATGGATAGAACACGAAAGATCTGTCTGAGACCTGTGAAAAAGCATAGGGCTCCTAAAAGCAGACAAAATAAGGACCATTTTCTGGGCAAGTGAATGATATAAAATTATAGACATAGATTGAGGAAACAGATACAAATATTTGAAACCTTATGAGGTCACCTAAACATTTAACGGTAGGAACTGTTTTAATAAAATCTGACATGTTTTTGTGTCATAATTTATACCCTTAAAACCATGCTTTTGAGGATTATTTAATGGCACCCTCAATTCTTAGTGCTATAATATTGCTTGAAAGAGAAAGTAGGATATTAACGTATATGCGGGAGAGCAGCAGTTTTGTTGCCCGCACCCACACAAGCACACACCACACACAACACACACAACATATGCTATGTCGGGACCCTGCTACAAATACGGAAAGGAAATTAGAATGACCTGTCTGGAGCATGATAGGGAATGACTGGTAACATAAGTGAATAATTCAATATTGCTTCAAGTGAGGCTTGACCCTGGTCCAAACACTGTCAGAACCTACCGTATTTTTCAAACTATAGGTCGCACTCCCCGCCCCCCCCCAAATTTGGGAGGAATAGTGGTTGTTAATGCCGCTGTTGAGTTCTGTTTACATTTACATTGGCAAAATATTATTTATGTTATTAAATATTTTGCCACGTTTTTTGCTTCAAAAATTTTTTTCCTATTTTTCTCCTCTAAAACCTAGGTGTGTCTTGTGGTCCAAAAAATATGGTAGCTTCTTTCACTAGGTTTCTCCACCCTGTTTCTGTGGTACCACTGCCGTTCTCAGGTGGGTCCTGGCCTAGAGATCTTCCTGGGGCCATGTGTACTCACACTCAAGTGATGTGGGGAAAGAGGTCTGAACAAACACCAGTTTGGCATGCTGGTTGGTTTGACTTCCTTTTTCTTTTCCAGCCCTGAACCAACTCCTGTATCCAAGAAGGTATGACACCTTTTCTCTGTCCTTGGCAGCCGCACAACTGGACGTGAGGTCAATCCACACTCATGGTGGCAAGTGGCAGGATTTTCTTCTTTTTCAAGGCTGACTAATATTCCTTTGTGTCGATTGACCACTGTTTCCTTATCCATTCATCAGTGGACAGACACTGAGATTGTTGTCATGGCTTGGCCTTTGTGACTCATCCTGTAGTGAATGTGAGAGTGCAGGTATCTCTTCCAGATACGGGTGCACTTCCTGTGGATGTATAGTCTGACACCAACCCCAGTGTGCGGGTTTTCCCCCACACCAAGCAATTCTCTGACGACAGCTGGGAGTCCTTCAATTCAACTTGGTTCTGACACTCTCTATCAGGAGACAGCATCAGATTCCACAGGTTAAGGGCTCACACAAGACTGCCTCTCACTTCCGACGCCAGCTACAGGTCCAACTGTACAGAAACACAGCCGATATTTGTATGTTGATTTTATGTCTTGCAACTTTAATGAATGTTTATTAGTTCTAACAGCGTTTTTTTTTTCTTTTTTTGCAGAGTCTTTAGGGTCTTCTATACATAGGATCACGTCATTGGCAAACAGAAATTATTTCACCTCTTCCTTTCTGACTTTGATGCCTGTATTTATTGTTCTTGTCTAATTATTCTGACTGGGGCTTCCAGTACCATGATGAATAGACGTGGTGAGAGTGGACCTCCTTGCCTTGTACTGGGTATTAGAGGAAACACTTTCAGTTTTTCCCTGTTGATTATGATGTTAGCTAAAGGTGACCAAATTTTAACACTGATTATCTCTGGCATTGGATTATAGATGATCTGAAGTAACTTTACATTATTGCTTATTTGTTTAAGAATACTTCAGCCCTGGCTGGTGTAGCTCAGTGGACTGAGAACAGGCTGTGAACGAAAGGGTCGCCAGTTCGATTCGTAGTCAGGGCACATGCCTGGGTTGTGGGCGAGGTCCCCATGGGGGCCATGTGAGAGGTAACCACACATTGATGTTTCTCTCCTTCTCTTTCTCCCTCCCTTCCGCTCTCTCTAAAAATAAATAAAACCTTTTTTAAAAAAATTACTTCAATAAGTATATATAATTTGAGAAAGGAATTACAAAGTTTTATGAGGACAAATAGTTAGATTCCCCAACCGTATCACTAAAGCCAAGTTATTTATAGATTAGTAGTTTTAAATAGTTAAATATAATTATATATAGTTCTATATTGTTTTATACATATAGTTTTATAACACTGTAGTTTTATAGTTATGTATAGATATATTATACATACAGTTTAGGAACTCATAGATTAATATGCATTTAAAAGTTTGAGATTGAGTGCTATCTGTTCAAAACCCTGTAAGAATTAGTAAAAACAGAGTGACCCCATAAGCAATAGTTGAGAAAGAAATTTTTGCAGTATTTTTCACTTAAGTTAATGGGTCTTGTCAATTATAATTTTATAATACCAAATGTTCAGAGAGCCATAGCTATGTACTTCAAAAACCTTATTTCTTAAAAAAAAATTCACTTAAAATGTCCTGTGACTGGCCCATGTCTGGGCTTTCCCAGGCCATTTTTCCTCTAGTCCCACCTGTGCCCGTGTCTGTGTGAGCCCACTGGCAGTGGGCTCGGCACAAAAGAAAGCCACACACACACACACACACACACACACACCAGTCAGGGAGTCTCACTGACAGCCTCGTGGACAGAGGGAGAATGGGGGCATATCTCGTAACGCAGCTTAATAAACAGCGCATTTGCCCTTCTTCGCACATTCCCCAAAAGCTCATTCTCTGGGCAGCTGTCTCAGACCTCCCAGCTCACTCATCCGAGTGGTCTGCATCTATTTTATCTGATTTTCATCTCCTCCTTTCTGCAGCCACAGTGCCTTTAGCCCCTATCACCTCAGGTTGCTTCCTCTGAGTCAAGGATCAAAATGCAAATGTCTGGAGCCAGCCTGACAAGCAACATAAAGGAAAGAATAAAAGTCCAAGCATAAAGGACTAGTGGGGACTATGAAAAAGTAGACAACAAATGCTCCATATAGTACTTGCTACCCTGTGGGAAGAAGGACCCAGTATTCTTTGAGTTTCCAACTGTCAAGAGATCCTGGGAATGTAAATTTTTTTTTACATTTTGTCAGCTAATTGACATTTAAAAAAAATAGCATATTGGCCAAACAAAGCATATTTGCCAGCCAGATGAAAACCATGGGCTACCAGTTTGCAATCTCTTTTCTAGGTCTCTCCTGAAAGAAGATGTAGGAAGCTGGAGGCTGGGGCCAGGGCAGGGGTGGAGTCATCCTACAGGAAACAGAAAAGCAGAAAGGAAACCTCCTCTCTGCTCCTCCCACTTTCCATCACCTTCTAGCGCCTCCTACCTGCAGAACCTAACAGAGAGTCAGCTAGAAAGGAGAATCCCAGCACCAACACCACAGGGCAGTGTGGGAGAGGATGGATTTGGAGCTGAGACACAAAAGGCAAATGTCTGGCACAGATACAAGCACAGCAAGAAATATATTTCACATTGGGACTCACAACACAACACTTAAGTCATGCAAGTCCAGCTGAAGCAAGTTTCAGCTGTCAACACGAAGCACTCTGTTTTCTTTTCTATTCTATACTATTGCATTTTAATTTTAATGCTGGTTACACGCCCCCTCCCCTAAATGATTTCATGACTCATTCATGTCCTAGAAGAGTCTCAAATCTAGAAAAGCAATGGGTGATTCCTGAGTCTCCATAGGAGCCAAGTGGAAGCCGTTGAGACGAGGGCTCCTGTCAAATTCAAACCGAAGTCTATGAGCAGTTTGAAAAAGGTGGGGACAGTGTGGGGAGAGTTGTTTTTCCGATTTCAGAGCAGTGCTTGCACGGAAACTGAGAATATCACTGTGGTGGGGCCAGCAAGTCTCACATTTCCATTTGGCCCTGCCTTCTCTGTCAACATTGCAGATGTAGGTTTGGAAGCAGCACAGGACATGAGTGTTTATAAGTGAGTGGCACTGAACTGCTTAATGCCCTTTCGGAGTCAACGCTCACCAGCATGGTGGCACGTGGAAACGAGGTTTGATTTCTTTAGTGAACAAATGTTAAGAAAATCACAGCATTGTCTACCAGACAGTATAAAAGTTACTAATAACAGATTCTTTTTTTCAATTTCTGGGGCAATTAATTGGGAAAAGTAAACTTTTTTTTATGACTTAAAAAGACACAATGGGACTGCACTATTCATTCTTGGTTATCAGTTATTATCCAGAATTAAGTCAAAGTTTTATATATATTTAAATCCATTAGTAATTTAAGTGTTAAATTTGGTCCTTAGGAAGTCAGTTAGACACTAGTACCACTAAAAATGCAACCTCTACCTCCCCCAATATGGACCAGAAACGTGGGGAGAAAACCAACGGAAACCCATTGCTATGGCAATTGCAAATTAAAATCAGTAGGTGGTTTCATCGCACAGTGTGAACGGTTCATCCCATTGTAGACCTGGAAGGACTTTTAACCAAGGTCGTGCAGAATTTTACCCTTTGCATTTTTTCACCTTAGACCCGAATTCTTCTCTGTGCGCCAGACCCTAAAGTTCATCAGCAAACTCCGGGGCCTGTGTGGAGGCTCAGTCCCTGCTTCTACCATTACTAACACACCATTTGAACTTTGGAAACTCACTCAACTTCTGAATAGCAGATTACCTCCCCGGTTAACTTTTGTGAAGGTCAAATGAGATGATGGAAAAAATTGGAAGTTTACAGGTTCTATTCAAGGGCAAAATCTTACTACTCTTTGCCTTACATGCACCATACTATCTAACGATAGCTTGGGACACATGTTCAATAAGTGTCCTGTGACTTGTAGAGCACTCTTCTTCAGAGGAGGACATCTGCTAAGAAACTGAAATTGCCTGACCTATGTCTACTGAAAAATAGACACGCTAGAGAGGAAAGGGCAAGCTGCGAGCCTTATCAGCACAGGGTAGTGTAAGGATTGACAGCGTGGGCTCAGTGTCTGTCCACTAAGTTCGAACCCAGGCTCCGTGACTTCCTGTGTAACCTGGATGAGTGACTTGCCCTCTCCGAGGCTCATTCTCTCAGTCTATAGAATGGAGAGAATAACACCACCTAACTCATGGAATTGTTGTGAGGTTTAAAAACATATGTATCTGTCAAGTGCTTCAAACAGTGGCTGGCACATAGTAGCCCACAATAACGATCAGCTATGACTATCATTTTTATTATTATTTGTAGAGTTTGGGGAAGCTTGTGGAGAGGTAAACGCCAGACAGAAAGGAAGAGACTACAGAAGAGGCATGAATTTGAGGGAGGCTTTAAAATCCTGAGCATGTTGCAGAAATACCCAGTACTCAAAGTCCCCCAGAACAACGGACCAAATCACTGAATCACTTCCTTTTCCAATTTTGCCAGCTCTCTCTTCAGAGCAGTTGTTCATGAGAACACATCTTGGAGTTTATGATTTAAAATAACTCCCAGGTTTCCTAAATAAGACTACAGTGAAAGACCACTATATATCTAAGAGAGTGGCCACCTGGCAGGGGCAGACAATGCCAAGCATTGAGGAGGGTAAGAAGCACATGGAACTCGAGTCCACAGATGGTGTCACGCAAACTGCTGAAAACCACTTTGCAGACAGGTTGGCAGCATCTACGAGAGCTGAGCACATGCATTCCTTATGGTCCAGAAATGCACTCCTAGGTATTATGTGCCCAACAGCAATGAATGCGTCTGTTCACTAAAGACTCGTACGGGAATGTTCCTAGAGACAATATTTATAACAGCCCGAGCAGGAAACAACCTACATTTCATCCCAGGAGAATGGGTATATTCACAGAATAGAATGCTTGTATCATTGAGAATGAATGAATCATTCTTATACAATATGGATGAATCTCAAAAACATAATATTGACAAAAACGGCCAGATACAAAAGAGTACTACCCATTGAGTCTATTTACATAAAGTTTAAATGCATGCAGAACAGTCGTTCTCTTTGTCTGTAGTGAGGCGGTGCAAGGGGAGGGGACAGAGTGGCTCCTGGAGTGTCATCATGCTCTATCTGTTGATCTGGAGGCAGATTACCTGGGTGTGCCCACAGTGGAAATTGGCCAAAACGTACACACACATATACATATACACAAAATTTGTATATGTACATTAAACTTCAAAAATACATGTACATGTGTGTTAAACTTCAAAAACAAATTGAATGCAAATAGTAGTCTTGAGCGTTCTAACTACTGGAATGGAAACAGGGCTTTTGCAGGAATGACTTCCCCAGGCTTTGCTGAAAGTTCCTCCTTCACGCCACCAGTGAAACCTGTATCACAGCACCCAATGCGATGCACCGAAGCCACCTGTTTATATGTCTGTCTCCCACTCAGCCACAGTCTGCTCAAGGCCAAGGACTGAGTCTTACTCATCCTGTATCTCCAGTTCCTAACACAGAGCCTGGCACACTCCTGGAATAGATGCGAATTAAAACTGATGGGAAACGAGATACATTTCACTTTATGTTTTATAAAATACACTTGGATGCCATGCTTGCTGAAACCAGTTTTGTCAGGTGGGCTACCCAGTTGTTTATGGCAACTGCCTTCTGAGTACCCACCCCCACAAATTCCATCCAAACCATCCACCTGGCTTTGGAATCTTCTTAATGAAGTTCTTCTCTGCAGAGGAAGCAAGACACATCATGAGCTATCCTTTTGTTGTTCAGGTTCCCTAACACATTCTGTGATTAAAAGGTGAAAAAAGTAAAAACTTTTGTTCAAAGGCTAGCTGACTCTATAATTCATCAGAGAAACATTATAACCTGAGACATGCATTAGTTATGTACTTCCGTGACCCACTAAAGTTTGCAGAAACAAAGCAAGGATGGAAGAAGCTTTCTTGCTTGGCTGCACCTCAAACAATTTTCTGAGGTTCACAGTTTATTGCCTTCATAGAATACCAAGATAAATGAAGTAATCATTTGAGATTCAAGATGCTGCTGATCTGAGGGTGGGCATCTGCTCCCTGCTCAGGGGGGCAAGCGCTTTTTCTCATGAGTCGAAACAGTTTAATTCCCTTGGTCTCTGTTAGTTTGTAAAAGTGTACTTACAGACAACAGCAAAGAAATACCACACCTTGGCTTTTCTCGCCTTCTAGGCTTAGCTCTTTGCATTTGAGATTTGGAATACAAAGCAGAATTAGAAATGTCCATTTCTTGAGGTTCAGAAATTTGTTTCATATTTGCTCTCTCAACAGTCACCCAAAAGGACACATTAGTAAGACATTATGTACAGTACTGTAAAAGTGGGGGAGGGGAGCATTTACGTCACCCATTAATCAGTGACCTAACCAGAAAAACATTAGTGAATGATTAAAGAAAGATGACCCTAAGGGGGAATGCAGGGGGATTCAGCCAGGCTTTGGTCAAAGCCCCCAAATCTAATGTAATTTCAAGCTGGTCTCAAAATTCAATTTGTGTGGAACCTCTAAGTCATGTATTCCGCAACGACACACAGCGTAATTGCGTTTGAACAGCTTCCAGCACAGCCCTGAGAACATGTCGTGTTCCGGACCCCGCGCGCCCGCAAGGGAGGCAGCCCAGATGACCACACAGGAGGCCGGGCTGAGTAACGCCGTCTGCCGATCCCACCTGCTGACCGTTGCCCTCCGCAGGAAGCACATGTTTCTGCTTAATTCCTGCCAGCTTTTGGCTGTCAGGTAGGGCATCTGCCGCAGGCAGCTCCCGAGGGCTGCCACCTGGTGCTGTCAGTCGGCCCCAGACCAAGGAGGAAAAGGGGAGGCATTCATCTATGTGCTTATTTTTCTGTGTTTAGGGTATTTCTTGGGACTTGGAGTTTTCACTTGGCAAGTGAACTGGTCTCTTTAGTTAGGAGGGAAAAAAGGGACGTTGCTTGCTTTCCTTTAACTCAGAGTTCCCTTCTTTTTGGAAAGGCTATTGAGCAAGACCTGGTTCACCCTCATTAAGCTCATGCAGCTTCTTCACAGTGCCACAAATGAACTGGAAAATACACTTAAAAAGTATACCCTAATCATCAGAATTTGAAACATAGTCATTAAGTCTCATTATTTTTAACGTGCAGTTCTAAACAATTACACATAGGCAAACACAAAATTATCGTTTTAATCCTCTTTTTTTTAAAAAAGGACAAAAATAAATAGAAATAAATGTCCTAGGAGAAAAATGGAGCATTCCTTAGAAAAGGCCATTTTTGGGCTCTTGTCTCAATAGTTTACAGCAGGCAAAGGAATAAAAGATTCTCAGTGATGGTCAACAGATAATATTTCAACCTCAAACAGACTGCTTCTTTTGATCCAAAATCAACTTATTATAGCTAATTTTAACTTATGCCATGATTTGCATTTACAACTGCAGCACAACTTTCAAAAAACCCAATTAGCCACAATGAAATTGACTAATGAAGAAGCATATGTGGTGCTTTGACCAGACTGCTTTAAGTAATAGGACAATTGTGAACAGGAGTTAGCACCTGGGAAAAAGAAAGCCATCCCCCTAACGACACAGATATTTTTTACAGTGGCTTCTTGCTTGGTTTATGCTACTGATGGGTGACAGAAGTAATAATTATGATAAAATGTATAAAGATCCTGAGTTAAGGAGAGTATTGGTAGCAACAGGAAAAGTTAGATGTAATCAGATGCTGGATTTGCTCAATAAACTTTAGATTATATGTCTAAGCACCTACAGGTATTTTTTTGGAAACACACACCCCAAAATTTATGTATGTTACCACTAAAAAAATTAACTTGGTTATCTCTCCAGCTCTGAATCACATCTTTTCCACTGAAGCAATTCTTTTCATCATGTGATTTTTGTTTGGCTTTTTTTTTTTTTTTTTTTTTGGATAACAGAATATTTGAGGAGCATAACTATCACTTTATGGCAGAACAGACTGTTCTGAACTTCGAAAACATATTACTATGGAAATTGGTGTTCGGGAAGTCAAGTGCAAAATGCCACAGGTTTATTTCCGTCTTAGTGGCACTTTTCACACTGGCAAGGATCGCAGTGGAGACAGAATCAGAGAGTCCTCCACCGGCAGCCACGCACGTTTTCTAACAAGTATAAGCATTCCCCCACCTGTATTTACGGGGCCATATTTTCATTCTACCTGTGTATTTTTAGGAAGTTCCATAAAATATTTGCTCAGAAAGTATTCCGGACATGTGAAGGTATAAGGTGCCAAGTCATACAAAGAACTGGATGCAAGAGAGGAATAGGAAGTTGAATGGGTGAAAAGTGGTTGGGCAAAGAAGTACAAAAGGGATTTAAAAAACGCAGAATGACCCTTCAGAACCAGAGGAATCAGACCATAACGTTCAGAGCAGAAACTGTTTTCATAACTTTTTGTTCCTACAAATGGTGTCTTGATGATCTTAAACCTCTGCCAGTGCTCACTCCCCATTTGGGAGCCTGGAGTGCAGGGGATTTTAATATGCCGGGAGGTTTTGGAAACAGGCTTTCCATGCGTGTTCTGATTCTCGTGTGTGCGCTTAGTCCTGTGCAAGAACCACACGGCACGGTTAGTTCTCCCAGGCGTCGCCCTCAGAGATGTCGACGGAGGAGAGTGGCTGGCTGGCACGGGGGGATGCAGGCTCCCCTGTACCTAAGGAAGGGGTTCTAATTCCACGACTCTTATGAATGCCCAAGGAATGCTCAGGAAACTCCTTCAAGAGAATTCTGCTGCCGAACACGTTTGTTAAACGGAGGAGGCGACTTTTTCTAGCAGGCTTACAGATCAGAGAACCCGTCCGCCTGCCCTTTGATGGCTTCTCCGGGGTTTTCAGGCTGTGCTTCCAAGGACTGCCCTGGGACATGAAGGAAAGCTGGCCACGTTTTTTTTTTTTTTTTAAAAAGAAAGGATATTCCTAAGAGTTCCTAAGTATTTAGGCATATTCAACATTCATGCTCACAAAACAATATGCCACATTACTTGTCTCTCATTCAGCTGGCTCCGAAGTGGAAACACCCATCCCCTGCGTGCACTGTGAGAAATTCCTAGGTTTTGTTTCATGAATTTTTCATGGAAAGCAAAACAGTGTTTTTGTCTTTGGGTTCTTTTTTCGGGGGGAGGGGAGTTATATATATAGATTTTAAACAGGACATCTTTCGAAATCTCCTGAACTTGTTTTGGGCATTTAATCAGATCAGTTTTCTGTAGCGTTGCTTCCCACCCTCCTGTTCTTCTCCTGTCCAAGCCGCAAGTCCTCCAGCCGCTGGCCTGCCCGGAGCCCTGGTTCGATAACCCTGCAATTGGAGGGCAGGGTGGGAGGAGTGGCCTCAGACCTTTGTTTTTCTGGTTCCCCCCAACACCCTGGTGGCCTACTTGGGTGTCCCACAAGCTCTCCGTGGAAAATAGTGCACCCTTTTAGCAACGACCCCACCTAGCAGGAGCTCCTGGGCTATACTTAAACAAGGAGGAAAGGGAGCTGGAATGATTGAGGCCTGCATTATGCCATGCGAGAGGAACCCTTTTCTCTCCGTGGTGGCGGGCCACAGGGTAATTTCGGCTTCTACTTTGGCAACCCCTGGGGCAGAGGGAGTGAAGTCATGTTATTTTCCAGTGTGACAAAAAAGCAATTGGTATTCAAAAGTATATTTTCAGGGGAAATTTTCAAAAAAGTTGAAAGGGTTTTTTTTTTCAACGTAATAAAAAAATATCCAAAAGAAGATTTTTCTGTTTCCTAAGGCTCCTAAGGTTCTCTTCATGCTGGATTATCTTTTTTTTTTTTTTTTAATGTAAGGAAAGGGAAATAGAATCTGCATAGCTCAGAGTATCCGTGTCTTCATAGCTGCACAAAATGATCACCCTCTTTCCTGTTTCTTCTTCAAAATAGCCACGGTCTTTTGTGTTGTAATATTTATAGAAAAGTATGGATTAGCTTCGTAGCCCAGCTTTTGAAGCATCTCAACTATTTAGAGTGTTCCCCCAGGCACTAAAAACACGCAGAGGGAGGAGGCGTGAGTATGTCAACGTTGCCTCTAGAGGACTATCAGCTGAGTCTACTTTCTTCTCCAATTATCAGCATGAAAAGCGCTCAGGCAATTTTTCCTGAGTATGGAGTGACTAAAATTTAGCACTCCCACCCATCCATCACAGCGCTGTGATGCAGAGTCCCCTCCTGGGGTCTGGCCTCTTCTTCCAGCATGCCGCCGCCGCCTGCCTGCGCTCCGACCCTGCGGGCCGTCTTTCCTTCGCGCCCCACGGTGCCCACTGTCTTTGTCTGTCGTTCAATGGTATTCCTGCTAACGCTGTACTGTATGGACCAGGATGCTGACTTGATATGTGTTCGTCTTCAATTAAAAAATATTAAGCCCTTAAGTTCTGCACGATGTTGTAATCATTGTGAAACTTCCAGGGTCAAGGCCACACCTAGATCATACAGATGACTGAAAACTATTTGCTGAAGAAAAGAATGAATGAATAATAGGAAGTTGGAACTGACCTATGGACTAAAGTATTTATATTTTTTAAATACATTTATATATACATGTATATGTGTATATATATATACAAGGGGGTACCCCCCAAAACCTGGAGGATTTTTATCTTCTGGAGGGTGGGCCCCTTGTAGTACAGGCTTCCCTTGCTAGGTAAGGGCCCTAGGAACCCATCTGTATCAGTGGAGCAGCTGGTGTTGTTGTGAGAGGCTGTGTTTGGTTTCAGTGAACTTTGTTGAAAACTCCTTCAACACATTTGCCCATTTCAGGATGAGTGATTTCTGAGCACACCTGCCCACACCACACTGAGTGTTCAGCAGTTTTTGACCAAAAATGGGCATGACCCCCATGCCCCACCCTTCTTATTTACCTTATCTTGCCCCAAGTGACTTTTTTTTGTTTCCCCAGATGAAAAAAGTCCTCAAAGGAAACATTTTTGTTTCACCTCTTCCATATGCCGATGTGGAAGAGGTGAAACAAAAAATAGTAGAGGCACTAAAAGGCATCAAAATCGACGAGTTCAAAAATTGTTGTGAACAATGGAGAAAAATGTCTCAACAGGTGTATCGCATCAAATGGAGAGTACCTTGAAGGTGACTGAAGTTTAAGCACGTAAGAATGCACAATTTTTAATAAATAAATTATAGTTTTAGGATATATATATATATATATATATATATATATATGCTTTAAAAGACAAACAATACACACCCTTTTAACAAGATGCGGACAGGAGTAGTCCCGGTAATGGCAGGAAGGGAGCTAGCTGATCGGGGCAAAGCCAGAGTCTGCACTCGGGGTCAGGAGGAAACCTCTCTATAGGCTGTCCCTGCTTCACTTGCCTTATTTTCTAGGTCTGGTTTTTCCTTTTTTAATCATCCGGGTGATATATATACATATAGAATGTATATAATGCCTTGATTTTTTAATAAAGGGCTGAAAGCTTGAGTGCACCAAATTTACCTAGTTAAAATTCTACCAGTTGAAAAGAAAAATAATTTACTTTCCCTCCTTGACATCCACTCAGAGTACTGAGCACAGAAGGAAACAAACAATTGGCAGTATTCACAGGCATTATAGTAAAAGCCTAATAATACAAAACACTTTTCTGGCATCAAAATTATAGACGTATGAGAGCAAATTTCTTTTAAACAAAATGAAAGTAAAAATAAAAATTAGTGTGGAATATGTTTCATATGGATGATACACTATATACGGTGCATCATCGTAAATTAGATATTTCTTTGAGGAACATTCATGTCTGTAATTAAAAAGATTCAAAGTTAGGCATCCAAAGCTAGAAGCCTATGAATTACAAAACAACAACAACAACAACAACAAAAAATACTCTTATCCCAAAGAGGGATTTTTAAATAGAAGACTTTGTATATAAGCCTATTTATCCGCAGCCTAGTAAGGAGCTGAGAAAGGCCTAGAGAATGTGATCTAAGTAGGCAAACAATTCAGATAATGTAAATTGCAGTCCCAAGCCTAAGAAATACAGAAAACATGTTTAGTCTAAAAAAAATACAGAGACCTAAAATGGCATGCACATGCTGAGAAGAGCTTTTCTGGGACTGGACAATATGGAAACACTAAAATACAAATTGAAATCAAAGAGATGTTGCCATTTAAAATGTGTGTCCCGGAAGCTGCTCTGAACAGCCTCTCCCGAGCCCCCATTGAACTCCCACGCAGACATGCAAAGTTAAAGCAGGGGAAATTATCCATTGCTAGAATTGGAGATGAATTTTCACAAATAAAGCTGATCTGAAAAAAACAACAACTTAGAACCTAACCACGCTTTGCCTCTTGAAACAAGCGGTCCCATATACCTAGAAGGAGAGGGGACCTTTCCTCTGGCATCCAGGGCGGTGACCCAGAGCCCTTTACTGATAAGAAAATGGGGCCATTTCCCTTCTCTAAGACAGAAGGTGTTTCCTCAGACTCATTTTCCATATCCATCCTGGGACTGTATGTTCCAGAAAGTAAAGGAGCGATCATTTAAAGGGGTACTGGTCGTTGAACATGACTTCCTTGGTGGACAGAGATAGGAGAACCCAACGGTAAGTATTTGCTGAAGATATGGTTTCTTTGGACGAGTCTTCTCACATGGAAAACATCTCAGCTGGGGCATCAAACTTTTAGCTCACAAACACCTCCCTACACAACTGTGTGCGGCTATGGTTTTGTTGCGTTCTGACCTTTCCTGTTTAAAGAATGCCAACCCGACGTCCACCCCCATGGCAATTTGGTTACTGCGTGAAATAAAGTCTGGGACCTGGAGGTTTTCACTTATTTTGTTGCCCTTCAAGGCCTCATGCTGACTAAGGCAAAATTAATGCAAGGGGATCCACACAGAGATGTGAGCTGATACAGTGGGGAAATAGGAGGGCAATATCTGGATAGAGAATGTAGGTCAGCTACAAGGGTCTGAAGGCAGTTGGCTTTCTTTAAACAGGAAAGGCCAGAACGCAACCTCGCTGCTCGGAGTAGTGCAGGGAGGTATTTGTGAGCTAGAAGTTTGGTACCCCAGCTGAGATGTTTTCAGTGCAAGACGAATAGTGCTTGGTATGCTGGGTCTGAAAACAAGCAAACAAAAGTCACGTGTCCTTCTAGAAAAAAAATTATAAGACATATTGGTCAAGATTTATTTCAAAAATAACAGCCTCACAGTTGGAAAGTATTCTATAAAAGCATGGTGGTAGAACTCCCTGAAATCTATTAAACACTGCTGTCTAAGTAACATATAAATAACTCAAAAAGTGGAACGCAAGTTTCCCAAGCAAATTTCAAAGATCAAACACATAAACTAACTGTAATTATAATAATAATAATATATATTGATTTTCAGTATGTACTAGACGGTCACTCTGAGAACTCCTTTGATCTCAGCAATAAAGCTTATAGGATGGTCGCACGGTTAGCCCCATTTTCCAGGTAGGAAAATGGAGGCACAAGGAGCAAATCATGCTAAGTTACATAATTAGAAACTGGATGTAATTGCCTGAATTTACAACTTTGAGATTTTTTTTTAACTCATCAATTGGTAATAGTGGATGTTAAAATCCCTTGGCGGAATTATGCATAAAAACAAGACTTTTTTTTAGAGATTTTACTTATGTATTTTTAGAGAGAGGGCAGAGAGGGAGAAAGAGGAGAGAAACATCAATGTGTGGCTGCCTCTCGCACGCTCTCTACTGGGGACCTGGCCTGCAACCTAGGTATGTGCCCTGACTGGGAATCGAACTCATGACCCTTTGCTTCACAGGCTGGTGCTCAATCCACTGAGCCACACGTCAGGGCAAAAAAACCCCACAAGATTTTTAACTGTTCCCTTTCCTGCATCTGGAACTTTCTAACTGACCTCCAAACTTTTGTCCTAATCCTTTTTCACTGACTTTCCACCCACCAAACCCTGCTCTTGGCACAGGACTCTGACTCCTCCGTGGGTCCCTGCACGCTCTGGGCCCTGCCGGCTGCTTCCTCCTTATCCTGAATTCAGCACAGCCTTCTCCGCCTTCGATGTCTTATGTTTGTGAAAATGCACTTCATGGAATATAGGAATGATGTAACAAACACATCTGAGTCAGTACATTTACCTTTCTGTCTTCCACTCACTACGCTCCAGCTGCACTGCTGGACAGATCTGAATAAATGTTGGATCTGATTTAGACAGTAAGTTATAGGATGATTAACATACTATTAAAACAAGGCAATAATATCAACTGTCACCAAAACTCTATGTAGAGATAAAATTATAAGTGTAAACACTATTATTAAAAACTAAAAACTGAAAATAAAATTTAAAAATTGCACGGGAAGTAATGGTTCCCCGATGGGAGGGCAGTTGGAGGTGAAGGGCGGTGAAAAAGAAGGGGTTAAGGGGTAGGGATTGGCAGTCATGAAACGGTCACAAAGATGCAAAGTACAGCATAGGGAACAGGGTCAGCAATATTGTAGTAACCGGGTGAGGGGTCAGGTGGACACCCGACTTACCGAGGGGATCACTCATGAGTTCTATAAAGGCCTGACCACCATGACGTACACCTGAAACTAGTACTAGTGTGGAATGTCAACTGTAATTGAAAAAAATTAAAAATAAAAATTGAAAATGTAAATAGAGTTATGGTATTTTTTAAAACTAAAAAATGTACACAAAATATTAGAAAAATATGCTGCTTTTAAAAGAGTAAATTCTTACATCTATGTCATATCTTTTTCATTCCTGGTTATTTAAAAAAAACTGTAAAAAATAATCAAGAAAAATTAAATTGAATAACAAATTTAATATCAGAAAGAAAATACATAGGGAGGTACAGGGGTGTGTTTTTTAATTTAAATTTTAAAGTTGTAGGAAACACTATATTAATAAAAATTGAAGTATTACTATTCGGTGCTGAGTCCACAGAATCTAGAATAGCACCTGGGAGATGTCCAGTAATATTTGGTGAATGCGTAAATCTTCTAGAAAAATAGTGCTTGTCTCAAGAAGTAGAAGGCCTGGAAAGAGCAGCAACTACGGGGGGAAAGATTTATACTTTATGTTACCAGAGAATTTTCTCAAATTCCGAAATCCTCTCATTGCATAAAACTGAGCACTTACTGCATGCCAGGAATGACTCTAGACACTGAAAATACCCATCCACCCTCCCCCACATGACTTCATAGATTACATTTATTTCTTATTACCTATAGGAAAAAATAAACCTGAACCAAATGGTGGTGATATGTGCTATGAAGAAAACAACAGCAGAGTGAGAGGAGTAGGGAAGGGGGACCCTCCATGTTCATCCCTCTGGGGAGTCAGAAGGGGCAGACCTGGAAAATATGAGTGTAGCATGCAGGTAATGAGCAAAGCTCTTTCCAGAGGAGACAGAAAGTGGGGGAGCCAGCAGAGGAAGGCAGGGGCCTGTGCCGGGAGCTGAGTGAGCCAGGCATGAGGAGTCAGACAGACCAGATTCCATGTGCTCAGAGGCGCAGCCCTCTGAGTAAGAAGGGAAGCCACGTGGTCTTGATCTTCCATGATCTGACCTCCATTTGAAAGCCACACTGTGATTGTGGTGGGGAGAACAGACTCTGGGGTACAAGGTGAAAAATCTGGAAGAATAACTTCAATAGAGATCATTGCTCTAAACCTAGCAAGAGATGACAGTGGCTGACACCAGCATAGTCACAGTGGAAGTGGCTAAGTGGTAGGGCTTCGGGTATATTAGTGGCCAGGTTCTGGATTCGTTCTGAAGAGGGAGCTGACGGAATCCACCGATGGATGGGAGAACTTGTACTTTAAGACAGTAGAACATCTTATAAGCTGCAAAAACAAAGAAACAAAAGGAAGTAGAACCCTGGTTCAACGAAGGATCAGGAACTCAACCTATATAAGAGATAACCCATTGACAGATGCTAGAATGTAATTTTTAAATTGAGTATATGATAAGCATGGCTTTACAAATCAACTCCGTAGAGGACAAATAATTATTCAATAAATAGTGCAAACATAATTCATTACCTATTTTTAAGTCATTCTTAACTATCACATATGACAATGAAGTGGTAGGTGAAATGATAAATTTAATGTGAACAATGTGTTAAAGGTACCCATTATCATCGAGAAGAAACTTTTGATTAACTTTTATCTGAACACAGTGGCCACAGAACTTCTAAGTTAAACAGCAGTGAAAGAAATCACAAAGATGAAAACATACTAGAGCGTTAACTAGATAAAACACAGAACTTCTCTAGGTCAGAAATGGGTAAACAAAATTAAAACCAAAGAAAGTAGAAATTTTTGCATAAATGTGAAAACAGATGGTCAATGTTCCAGTTGCACAGAAATTTGTTTAAAAAACAAAAACCAAAACCCAACTCTTAGCCACCATGTTCTAGTCTGACAACAGAAAGGGGAGCTCAGGGCAGCCGTGCTAACACAAGGTTTCTTCCCAGCACCTGCCCCGGTGCTGACCCCGATCTCTCTTTTCTTAAAATCTTCAGCTGTGGAAGTACCACCTATGTTTCCAGATGGAAGGAAGATTTGCAATGTAAACCTAGAATGACTAACTAAATGATGTCATCACGGAGCATTCGAGTAGTCAGGTGAGCTGTAGCTCAGACATATGGGAAGAATTGCATTGGGGAAGAATATCTAAATAATACACAAAGTGAAAGAATGAAAACTAAGAAAGTGTTCTAAAATTACAGCATGCTGCTCACTGAGTGTAAGATTCTAATACTTTGCTGTGGACAAAAGGAGCCATAAAATACCAGATATCAAATGTGAAAATGTCATTCCAAACCATAGTGGACTGTCCCTGGAATATTATATTGCAAGGACTGTTGGGCAGTGACCCTTTAGAGAGAAAGGAAAATGGAACGTTCTCAGGGATCGAGAGGCTTATGAAAATAAACTTTAGAAAGGAGGAGTCTTCCTCCCAGGCTCGAAGTTAAAATCATACTAATAAATACCCTATGTATTTCCTGTGAGCCAGGCAGTATGTTAAATTTTTTCAACATGCTATCCCATGCAGTCCTCCCATCCAGCCTAGGAGGGAGGTATTCTCACCCCCATGTTACAAGTGAGGACCTGGGTCGCACAGCAGGACAAAGCTGAGCAGGGACCCCACAGTGGGTCTGACTCCAGAGCACATTCTCTCAGTCATCGGCATCCTTAGGCGTGGCAAGAAACCACACAGGCTGGTCGGTCGCATATTAGACCATGGGGCACTCCTTGAAATTTCAAAGAGGGAAACCCAAGGTCAGGTCATCCCCGGAAGCACCCATGGAATTCCCTCCCTTGGGAGGCAGAGCAGGATGAGGCACAACAGATTCCAAAAGGGCCTTTCATCACTTCTTCATCTCACCAGCAAGTATTTATTGAGGCCCTGCTATGCATGCAGCATGGCGCTAGGCACGGAGTGTGAAGTTCAGAATCAATTTCCAAGGGCAGAAAGGAATGCTCAGTTAGGGTGGGCATGCTCGGCGTTTTTAGACTGAACTCATGCAGGGCAAGCAGGCTTTAAAAAGAGCAGCCCTTTCTTGCCCTGACATAGTGAGCACGATCGACTACAACTCTGAGACTTGTCCTTCTGTCTAAATTTAACCCGTGCATATTTTGAGAGGTGGAGCATCTGGACCACGGGTATGGTTTTCTGAACACTTGGAGAAAATAGCACCAGGTCACAATTTTGGAATGGTGAGATGCAGCCGACTTTTTAAATGTGAAATCTGTTGAGATTCCTTGTACATTTTTTCCTCTATTCCCAGGAATCAACAAAATAATTTTAGAGCTGGTTTATTTTCTACTATGATTTATCTTATTTTGTCAGTGCTTCCTAATCTTTATCTTTGAGTTTCTCCATCCTCTCTCTCATGATGCCGACTTTGGGAGTACTGTAATGCACTCTATAAAGCCTTGGGAAAGAGCATAAATTTTCCTTAAAAACATGTGAAGGAGGAGTATTATATGGGGAGGGGGGAAACTGTTCATAAAAGCATTATATTCTATGGGAGCAAATAAACACATTGGGATATTTCCATAATTAAATATTCTCTTATAACTTATGCAGAAGTTAATTTCATCAATTAAATTTGATCCTACCTGATAAAATTTTCCAACTTTGGGACTTTATGTTTGTGTGACCAGCTTACATGGAAAATAATGACTTTATGTTTATCAGCCGCCAAAGGCCTAGGTGCAGCCCGACTCCCCAAGGGACAGCTCCGGCTCCAGTCCTGACAAAGGTGAGGCTGGAGCCTGGGAGGGAGGAAACAGATTGCACTGCACATGAGCATGACCTAGTGGCTGGTTCACTGAGTGGCATTTATGGCAGTCAGAGAAAAGACTACGTGTCTGTTTTCCAAGGGTCAGGGCGAGTGATGCGTATGCAGCTGTTGCTCATGGAGAGGTGAAGGACAAGAAAGAACAGCGCCCTAGAAAGAAAGCCCAGGTGAGGGAAGGACATTCACAATCTCTTACCATCCAGCTGTTGGTCTCCCCGCTGCCTTCAGGAACCTGGACCCATCAAAAGCACTTTGCTGCAGAAGTAAACAGAATGCTCTTACTGATTCTTCACAAGAACCCAAAATGATAAACTTTGCCTCGTACTGGCTCCCAAGTCATTGTGGCGAGTTTATTTAGACTGGGAAACATTCAACAGAGCTTACCGTGGTCAGCGCGCCTTGCCATGCACATTCATCAGGGGCTCCCTGGCCAGAGTGCAGGGACGCTGCTAGATGATGTAAATACGATGCATTAACCCTAGAGAAATGTACAACTGCTGTTTCCCAGACAAACATGTGGTATATATGCCTAAGCACCTCTGTAGTCCCTCGATAACACGGCTTTGCATGCCTGTCAGCGTCTGCATTAAAGTTGACTGCATGGCAAATTGTCTGAAGCACTTGTTATAAACTCTCTATGGTAAGTGTTTCACCTTAGACATCTGACTATTGATATAACAGTTAATATTTCATTCCTATGAGAATTTATAGGACTAGACATTTCCTGGCCAGAACTGTAGACTTACTACAATATTCCTATAATCAGTGTCAGTAATTTGGAGGGGAAATAAGGCCGGAGATGCTCAAACTACACTCCTGCTTAAAAATTAAATTTAATTAAAAAGCCAAGTCTTAAATGTCTCATTTGAAAATTAAGTTGCATAAATTTGCATATTACCTTCATGAAACTCATCTGTATAAATTTAAATAGTTATCGGGCCATATTACCTATATATGCAAACTCACTATTGAATAGTAAACCCACAAACAGTTAAGAGGTTATTTTAAATGATCATGTCTTGGTTAGAAGCCAAAGTAGCAGCATTGAAAATATGAGATACAGTGGGATTTAATAAAAAGGACTTTAGACTAGGAGTGCAGAGATCCAGGTTCTAGTTTTCACTTAGTTGCAAAGATGCTCCGTGATCCAAGCCCTTAGTTTCCTGTTCTCAGATCACTGCTGAGGGGAGAATTCGTAATGGTCTGCACTAGAATGGTTCGAGTTGCAAGGACAGGGAAACCTAGCTCAGATTAGCTGGAAGGGTAAGGGACTGTTTGATTTGCGGAGTGTGAGAGTCGGACAGTGGGCTTTGGGGTTGGACTCAGGCTCTAACTCAGTGGTCTCACCAGGGACCTGTTTCTCTCTGTCCCTTCAGCCTGGTGTCAGCACAATTCTTGGCCTGTCTACTCTCATGATCACCAGGTAGCTGTCGACATCTGAGGATACATACGCAGAGACAATGTGTCTGTCTCAAATGCAAAACAATATACTAGCATTTTTACTGTGATTACACTAATGGGGACTGCTACCCTCAAAGGGCCTCAGCTGTGTGGGCGAAGTGTGCTTGCCCCCTGAAACTCTGGCATTTGTTAGAGGGAGGAGCAGGAAGAAATGAATGCTATGGAGATACCCTATAAATATCTAGTGCAAGGTTTTTTAAAACCAGTTTTGACCTTCTACTATTCTAAGTTCCTTGGGCCTCGAAATTTATGCATTTATTCAACAAGCACTTTTTTAGAATCTAAATCATGGACCCTGGCCCACTCCCAAGGAGATTACAGGCTGGCTAGAGAGATAAGAGAAACAATTATTTCTGTAACCAAAGGAGTGTATGAAAATAAATAAATCAGAAACAAATGGATATGGGGGAGGGATGTTGTAGAACACAGGGAGAGGCATAAGGCAACAATCTGAGGAGCACAGAGAAGGAAGTGGCCAAAGAACAGGCTGGGTGGGAAAAGAGGGCAGAAGATGACACGGAAGATTGTCACTGTCAGAATGTGAAGACTCTTTGTGTCCTAGTCGGGAAGCTTCTGCCTTCTCATAAATGCATGCAGATTTCACTGGGGGCATGGGACACATGATAGTAATTTTCAAAAGAATGAAAGTATAATGTAGGTGTGTTAATGCAGGTGGCCAACTGAAAACTTTGTCCATTGTTTCCTTCACCGTGCAGAAGATCTTTAGTCTGGTGTGGTCTGAGTTGTCGGCTTAGCTTTTGTGGCCTGTACTTTAGGTGTCATGTACAAGAAATCATTGTTAAGACCAACGTCAAGGAGCTTGCCTTTATGTTTTATTCTAGGAGTTTATGGCTTTAGGTCTTACATTTAAGTCTTTTAATCCATTTTTAGTTGATTTTTGTGTGTGGTATAAGGTAAGAGTCCAATTTCATTATTTTGCATGTGGCTATCCAGTTCTTCCAATATGATTTATTGAAGAAACTATCCTTTCCCCATTGTATATTCTTGTCACCCTTGTTAAAGATAGGTTGACCATATGTTTCTAGGCTCTGTATTCTGTTTTGTTGGTCTAGGCATCTGTTTTTATGCCAGTACTGTACTGTTCAGATTACTGTAGCTTTGTAATATATTATATTTAATTGATTATGCTATTACAGTTGTTCTGATTTTTTGCCTTTGCCCCCCACCCCCACAGAACCCCTTCTCCCTCAGGCAATCCCCCCACCAATGTTCATGTCCATATATCCGGTGTATAAGATTGTTGGCTACTCTATTTCCTACACTGTGCTTTACATCCCTGTGGCTATTCTGTAACTACTGATTTGTACTTCTTAGTCCCCTCACTTCTTCATCCATTCCCCCACACCACTCCCATCTGGCAACTATCAAAATGCTCTTCATATCTATGATTCTGCCTCTGTTATTGTTTGCTTGGTTTGTTTTTCAGATTCAGTTGTTGATAGATAGGTACTTTTGCCATTTTATTGTTCATAGTTTTGATCTTCTTTTTCTTAAATAAGTCCCTTTAACATTTCATATAATAATGGTTTGGTGATGATGAACTCCTTTAGTTTCTTTCTTGTCTGGGAAGCTCTTTATCCGCCCTTCGATTCTAAATGATAGCTTTGCTGGGTAGAACAATCTTGGCTGTAGGTCTCTGCATTTCATGACTTTGAATATGTCTTATGAATCCATTCTAGCCCACAAAGTTTCTTTTGAGAAATCAGCTGACAGTTTTATGGGAACTCCCCTTAGGGCAACTTCTTTTTTCTTGCTGCTTTTAAGATTTTCTCCTTATCTTTAGCCTTTGGCATTTTACTTATAATGTGTTTTGGAGTGGGCCTCTTTGCATCCATCTTGTTTTGGACTCCTTGTGCTTCTTGGACTTGCATGTCTATTTTCTTCACCAAATTAGGGAACTTTTCTCTCATTACTTTTTCAAATAGATTTCCAATTTCTTGTTCTTTCTCTTCTCCTTCTGGTACCCTATGATGTGAATGTCAGACCTCTTGAAGTTGTCCCAGAGACTGCTTATTCTATCCTCATTTTTTTGGATTCTTTTTTCTTCTTCTTGTTCTGATTGGTTGTTTTTTGCTTTCTTATTTTCCAAACATTGATTTGATTCTTGGCTTCATCCACTCTACTGTTGTTTTCCTGTAAATTGTTCTTTATTTCACTTAGTGTATCCTTTGTTTCTGACTGGATCTTTTTTTATGTTGCTGAGGTCCTCACTAAGTTCCTTGAGCATCCTTATAACCAGTGTTTTGAATTCTGCATCCTATAGATTGCTTATCTCCATTTCATTCAGCTCTTTATTCTGGAGTTTTGATCTGTTCTTTCATTTGGGCCATATTTCTTTGTTTCCTCATTTAGACAGCCTCCCTGTGTTTGTTCCTATGTATTAGGTAGAGCTGCTTTGACTCCATATCTTGGTAATTTGGCCTAATATAGTAGGTGTCTTGCTGGGTCCAGTGGCATAGCCTCTACTATCACCCAAGCTAGGTACTTATGGTGTGTCCTTTGTGTGAGCTGAGTACACCCTCCTCTTGTAGTTGAGCCTTTGTTGACAGACCAATGGGAGGGATTTATCCAGGCCAGTCAGCTGTAAGGACTGTCTGTGACCACTGACCACCAACCTCCACCCTCCATGGGGGATCATCTATGCAGGGGCAGGGTGGCTGTGCTCTGACATGGTCTGTAGCTGTCCACTGGTTGTGCTGGCCCTGGGGTTTCCCAGGTGGTACAGGCCAAGGTCAACCCTCACCTATGTTTTGCTTAGGGTCATCCTGCATGAGCTAAAAAGCTATCTGATATGGCTACTACTTGTGCTGGGCTTGGAGATTCGCAGGCAAAGCCAAGCTGTGAATCTAGGCTGGCTGATGCTAGTCCTCAGCCTAGGGCTCACTGGGGCCAGCTGTTGTTTGTTTGATAGGATTTCACTTAGTGTATCCTTTGTTTCTGACTGGAAGCTGTGAAGCATGAGCCAAGACCAGTCATTCATATGGAAAAGCAGTTTGCTGGGCCTGTAAATTGGGTGGGGTGGAATCTCTGGGTATCTCCAAGATTGATATAGTTTCATATACAGCACCAGCTTGCTAGCTCTGTGACCCTGTGGGGGGTGGGTTTAGAAAAGGAACAATGGCCTCTGTTTGCCCTGATGCCAGACTTCAGTTTCTCCCTATATGCCACTGGTGCCTTTCAAGCTGTTACCGTGACACTGAAGCTTGGAGGGAATAAATCTGAGTAGGTGAGTCCATGTGCGGGTTCTTTAAAAGGAACCACTTGGGGCTCCAGGATTGAGTCTACTGACTCAATCCCTGCTGGTTTTTGTAGCCAGAAGTTGTGGGGACTCATCTTCCTGGCACTGGAACCCTGGGATGGGGGCCTTTTGTGGGGCTGGGACTCCTCATTCCTGAGATATCCCTCCTGAATTTTTATCCACCACATGTGGGTGTAGGACAAGCCTGTTCAGCATCTGCACCCCTCCTACCAGTCTGGATAGATGTGGTTTCTTTAATTCCATAGTTGTCAGACTTCTATTCAAGTTAATTTCTGATGGTACTGATGGTTGTTCTACATTTTAGTTGTAATTTTGATGTGGTTGTGCAAGGAGGTGAGCCATGTCTGTCTATGCCACCATCTTAACCAGAAAGAAGCCTGTAATATATTTTGAAATCAAGAAGTATGATGCTTTCAAGTTTGTTCTTCTTGCTCAAAATTGCCTTTGGTTACCTGAGATCTATTGCAGTTTCCTATGAATTTTAAGATTGACTTTCTATTTCTGTAAAAAACACCATTGGGATTTTTATAGAGATTGCATTGAATCTGTAGGTCGCTTTAGATAAAATATTTATAAATAATATATCTGCTAAAGGCTTAATATCCAAAATATATAAGGAATTTCTGCAAATCAACAGCAGAAAATAAATGAACCTATTAAAAGGGCAAAAGAACTGAACAGAGATTTCTCCAAAGAAGATATACAAATGACCAACAGATGTATAAAAAGGCAGTCAATAACACTAATTATCAGGAAAATACAAATCAGAACCACAATGAGATACCACCTCACATTTGTCAGGATAACTATTAAAAAAAAGGTAAGTGTTGGTGAGGCTGTGGAGAGAGGGGGCCCTGGCATACTGTTGATGGGCTTTTGAAATGGTGTAGTCACAGTGGGAAACAGTACAGTGATTCCTCAAATACCAAAAATAGAACCACCATGTAACCCAGTAATCCCACTTATCAGTATACGTCCAAAGGAACTGAAATCAGCATTTCAAAGAATATCAAACAACGACATAAACAAACCTAGAGAACATTATGCCTATAAATCATAATAGCACAACTACTTAATATAACAATTCAAAATTACATGTTAAATGTAATAGTAGCAATAATAGTCTTAATATTCAATGCACATCCCAGAAACAAGAGTTTCTCCCTTCAGACACCAGAATTCACGTCAGGTGTCCAAAGTATATCACAACTCTTCACTGAGTGGACTTATGGCTTACTAACCAAGGAAATATAAGCAGTGGAGACCCACAAACACAAGACTGATTTGACTGCAAGAGCAAGATCTCAAACTCCTTGTTAAGAAGGGAGTGAAACTAACAACCCACTGAGCTATGCTATCTTCTGAGAGAATAAAAAGAGAGTGTTTTATTATTTTCAGGAAAAGGCACTTTGGTGATATACCATAATCCTTCTTCTCAAATATAAATCACCTTTAGCTTTCTGAGTCACCATGGCCTTCAAAGTAATATTCTAGAGTGGGTAGAGAGACTGGAAGGTACTGAGGACCCTTGAATATGAACCAGAAGCCAGACGCAGATGGAGGTGAACCAAATAAATACTCAGTTTCTTTGTGCCCAGGTGAGCTGAGGCTCTGGGAGTTTGAGTGATCTCTGGAGGGTGCAACTTTGGATCAGAGAAGCTTCCCGGAATATATTTGGAACCACTGCAGAGGGAAGAATTCCAAATGTCCAGGAACCTACTTGAGCAGGGTGAGCCCTTGCAGAACTGCATATAACTGAATTTCCATCAGTATCTTTTGGGACTTTCTGAATAACTGCCATCCTCTGGACCCCTGTATTTTCTCCTGCACATTTCAAAACACCTGGAGTAGATGTTCTTTGGAAGAAATGAAGGCCAAGGTCAAAACAAAGTCCCCAAAGCAGCTGTGCATCCCTGGATCCCCAAGGATCCAGCATGATTCCAGTTTTCCTGGAGATTCCTTGAACATGATGGAATTGGGCACTTTGGACCCAGTGGTCCAGCCTCTGACCCTCAGACCCCAAGACAAACCCACTGATTAACTCAGGAATAAGATGCCCTTTCTGTATTGCCAGGTATCATTTTCATGACTCAGCCAGATGTACAAAAAAAGGCATTAAATCAGGGCTCCATTCCAAGAAAGAGGCCTTACTCATGCCTGATTGAAAGTAAGAAATGCACAAATCCATTTCCAAATGGGGGGCAGTGTATAACCTCGGAACCACGTCAGTGGTCCCATAGCTGAGGGCCAACTGAGATTTTAGCTTCATTCATCTTTTGGAAAAGTACTTGGCCACACACATCAGCTGGAGTTCGCAAGCAAAACAAGTAATGAAGAAAAGGGATGAATTTTAAAGGAGAATAAAACAACCACAACAGGACAAACAACCCTGAATCACAAATTAGAATGCTCCCATTGGCAGAGACACAAAGGTAATATTTTCATGAGAATGAATAGTCCCAGAAAAATCTGTTCTCCAATATCAGACACAACCAGGCCTTTCCTTCCAGATGAGACATGAATGTCTCCTTTTTCCACCTCATCTTTTTCAGTTATCCAAACAAAATTTTAGCAGCAGAACAAGTAATGAATTTAGTCAGTTTAGGTCCAATATTTCCTCATTAATGTATTAACTCCCTGGTAGTAGTCAAACAGGGCACTCTGACTCCAGAATATTTCTCTTTCTTTTATCACCGTTAGAATTCCAATGCCACCTAGTAACTAATTATATTTCACTTCATTTTCAAAAAGGAGACCTTGAAACCTTAGGAGCACGTTAATTTCATCCTAGGGAACCTTCTGGAGGCTTTGCACAATAGCACCGAGGCAGGCTGCTGTGTCAGTGTTCTTTCTTTAACGTTGGTCAGAACGCTTACACTTCAACCGCTCTGCTAAACAAGAGGCTGTTGTTTCAGTTCAAAGTCTACATGAAGGAGAGGGTCCCCACATATGAACTAACACTTGTTTAACCGCCTTCATTTCCCCAATGCCATGCTGTTCAAATGCTCTGTATTCCTTCCTTTAGCTGTCATGCTGTTCCGGAGTGCAGTGTATGCCAGGGTCTAGTACTCGGCCTCAGGTTTCTCATAACTATGCATTAAATGACACTTTTAGTTTCATCTGAGGCTAAGGGGCAAAGTGGCAAAGGACAGAGTGTGGCCCGGGGTGGGAGGCAACTCAGGTCAGTTCTTGGGCCCTGAGTGGCTGCTCTCTACTCCAGAAGCCAGAACATCTGGTTCTCCTCTCTTATGTAACCATTTTGAAAATAAATGACTGCCACCCTGGGTGGGATTTTAAATAAATGTAATTACAAAATCAACACCAAATGAGAGAGAGAGAGAAAGGAAGAGGAGGAAGAGGGAGAGAAGGAGAAGGAAGAGAAGGAAAGGAAAAGGAAGAAGACGGGAGAGGAGAAGAGGTGAGAAAGGAAGAGGAAGAAGATGGGAGAGGAGAAGAGGTGAGAAAGGAAGAGGAAGAAGAAGAGAAGGAAAGAGAAAAAAGGTAGAAAAATTGTCCCTGTAAAAAGATCTGAGCATGTACCTGGGACAGCCATTGCCAGTGCTCACTGCTCTGGGCTGCAGGCGATAGCTGGGTACGACCCAGTGTTGTCAATCATTCACTACCGAAGCTGTCATATGACTTGAGGTTGCAACACAGAGCCGCAATCTCAAAGCCTGAGAAGCAGTGCAGAGAGGAAGAATAACATCTCAGTTCCTTGAATGTTGCCACACCTCTGCATTTGGAAAGATTTCAAAGTGCCCTCCATTACTTCTTATCTTTCCTTTACCTGACCTTCATTTTTCCCTTCCCTTGTCTCATCGCTTCCTCTTGAGAACACACCATGTGGCGTGCCTAAAGGTAGGGATACAGTCTAAGCCATGGAGGGTGGTGGAAGTCACCTCCTGCACCTGCCTCCTTTGCCCAGCCTTCCTGCCACACTTCCCAGCCACCTCTGCTGCCACCTGCGGCTTCTGTGACACTAGTTCTAATGGAGACCCCATAATTTCACAACCAACCTTCCCAGCATCACTCTGCCCTTTTGCCCCTTTCAGAAAAGATTTTCAGCCTGCCTAGAGTGCCTAAAGATCCCAATGCCATACCTTTTTTTAATCCACCTCTTCATTGCCATTGCCCTCCGATCCAGATCCATTCAACTCAGAGCAAAGCTATTTACCCTCCAGGTGCTTAATAACAGCATTGGTCCCTGGCCTGCCAAAATAATGTCTCTGCGGACTTGACCCCGGGAGCTCTTCGCTTTTTCTCAGTGTTATTATACAATAAAGCTCTCTTTATAGATTGTTTTTCAATTGAGTGTTGGAAACAGAGAGGGGGATGGCAAGTCCTATTTCCCTTCACAGTTTCATACCCATTCATCTCGAGAGGGAGCGCGTGTCTCTTTTGGACCACTGGGCGCTGCAGGGCAGAGCCAGGAAGCACAGAACAGTGTTCTCCTTCTGCTCCCCGTAAACCAGGCCGCGTGGCTCGGGCCAAGCAAGGCGGCAGAGTACAGCTCTGCATAGCAGCGAAGCCTGTGGTCTCCTCTCCGGGCCTCCCCAGGAAACACAGCCTAGAACTATAGTTGATCCACCTCTGAATAGAAGTGGTTTACTGTCTTTCTGCAGCCAACACCTCTGCCTCCCTGCCCCAAAATCCTTTTGGATTTTTTTCCCTTTACAGGCCCCGCTGAGATGTCTCTCCACTCAGTCAACATGGCAGTTGTCTCTGGCTGGGCCCTCCGGGCAGTAAATAGGTCAATTGTGACAAAAAGGTTCCAGTTGCTGTTGCTTCTTGCTGCAGGTGGCAAGCAGGTCCCTGTGGGTGGTTCTCAGGAGGCTCTACTTATTATGACAGCCTATCTTACCTGTTCTTTCTTTCTTTTTATCCCTCTGGCCTCTAGCCCATTTCTGCAAAGATAAGAGTGTCGTTTCTTCAACAAATAAAGGATTTCCTCTGCGCACTCATAGGTTTGGTTAAGCCCCACTGCTTTAATATTTCTTTTCTCCACTTAGGAGTTCGGTCCAAAAAGCACTCCACCACAAGTGCTATTGGAGGGCATGCAATGCCAGGCTGTTTTTTAAAGTTTCATTTTGAGGACAAGCACTTGGAAAACCTCAGTCACCTGCCTGTGCCTGGGTTCTCACCAGGCTGTGGACTTGCGTATTTGGAGATTGAGTTCTTTTCTTTTATTTACCCTTTCATCAGGAAAGGGATAGACATGGGATCAGAATTATAGCATCAGATTTTACTATGGGTTAGTTAAGCCTCTCCTCTGGGGAAAGGATGCTGCAGAAATAGGAGAGATCAGTTTTTTTAAGTTTTGAAATAATCTGTTAAGTACACAAACCATTTGTTGAGTGCTTCCTTCAAGCACTGGGTTATGGGTTTATACACACTGCTCTATTCAATCGATTCAATAATCTTATGAGGGTCTCATTACTATCTTCATTTTACAGATGTATAAATAGGCTCAGATTAAGTAACCTGCCTACAGTCTCAGAAAAGAAAATATCAAAGCAGAAGTATGAATACAGAATTTATTGAATCTAAAACCTGTTCCACTAGGTGCCCTGCCAAACAACCTCCCTTACTGATAAAATGACATCATATGAGTTGTCCTATCATAATTGCCATTGAGAATTTAAGGCAACATAGCTGCCAGCATTTTTTGCTATATCTATCTATCTATCTATCTATCTATCTAATTTTTTTAAATCTGACTACTGATCCCCAGGACACTTGAATATGCTTTTGCCCCTCCTGAATTATGTAAGGCCCATGTGCCTTCCATGGCCTTTAGTATCTTTTCCTTTTAAAAAGAAGAAAAATATTTTAGTATCTTTTAAAAAAGATACTAAAATATTCACTGTCCTTCAAGACTAAATGCCAATGCCACTTTCTTAGTGAAAGTGTCTGGTTGTAATGTGTTCTCTCCCTCTCTGTAAATTTTGGAGTCTCTGTCTCTCCACAGCACCTAACACAGGCCTCGGTCACACCCCTGGGTACCACTGTCTCCCTGGAGAGGAGTTTGGGGCCGGCAGTCACTGCACGTCAGCCCCCTTGGCGTCCCCCCAAGACAGACATTGGCGCCCTGCATCTGCCATGGTGATTTGCTCGATGACACCTGTTTGCAGACCTCATTTGTTATTTTGGGGGCTTTTGTGTATTGAATTTTTATAGTTTGGATGGAATTCAGTGATTCTTTTGAAGGACTGTGGTCCTGGTACATGGGAGTGCAGATTCCCTTCCAAATTCTCTGGTATAAGAATATTTTTTAAAATTCAGCTCATTACAGGGGGAGCTCGAATAGGCTATGATCAGCACTCTCTGATAGAAGACGGCTTATGCGGTTAAGTGTTTAGGAAAGGAAGAGAGATGAAATCCAGGTCCTGGGCTTAATGGAACCTCCTAGCAATGCCAGTGGACATCGCTGAGCAAACTTGTGGGCACTGATGTTTTCTAGACATACAGATGCCCTCATGCGTGATAAAGCTGAATTGTTGTCACTTTGCTGATAGTGCTGCCAAGCAGGAGGAGGGAACATTCACGGAATTTTTTTTCTGCAACCAAAATAGTCAATAAATTCTATGCTTTCTTTTATTAGAGCCATCTTCTTATTTTTTCAGTCTCCAAATACTGATCACCCAGACATTCATATTAAGGAACAAAAAATATGCACAGACTTTGCCCTGGCTGGTGTACCTCAGTAGATTGAGTACTGACTTGCAAAACAAGGTGTTGCCAGTTTGATTCCCGAGTCAGAGCACATGCTTGGGTTGCATGCCAGGTCCCTGCTAGGGGGCGAGAGGCAACCACACATTGATGTTTCTCTCCTTCTCTTTCTCCCTCCCTTCCCCTCTCTCTAAAAATAAAAATATTTTAAAAAATATTTACAGATTTTGACTTTACTGCTCCTTAGCATTAACTCCTTAATATAAGCCTCAGATAACGTTTTGATTTTATTGGATCTAAGCAAAGACCACATCATGGCCTTCATCGGGATAAGAGGTGAATCACCCGCCACTGCCGATGACTTGAGTTATTATGAAAGGTCATGGAATTTCTGCCTCCAGGGCTTAAAATAATACAGGTGGTAGACTCTCCTCTTCCATGGTTTGTTCAAATGTTTGTTCTGAAGCTTTGACTCAAACTGCCTCTCACTATCTCTTTCAGTCTCTGATTTTAGGATTGATGTGTCTGTCCCACCACAGGGTCCTAGAAGAGACCTGAAGGAATTCTAGTAGAAGGAAGCCTGGCAGTAGACTGTGTAGGAGGAAGTAAGGAGCTCCGAGGTTCTCAAGGGAGGGGCTTTACTTGTAGAGACTCCTTCTTTCATGTAAGGTTTGGCACACAGAATTAGGCTCTAAGCAAGCAATGCAGTATCTTCCACTGCTGGGCAGGCTGGGTAGTTCAGGGTGCGGTGGCCCAAAGGGAGAGCCCATCGGGCTGGGAGAGAGGGAAGGGTGGGGGCCTGAACCAGGGGGAGGGCACATTTCTAGCTAACTGGGCATGGTGGCATCTCAGCTCCTGCTTTGTTCTTTTGCAAACACTTCTTGGTGCCCCAAGGGCAAGCAGCCTAGAGCGAGGGACTCCTTTCCTGGGTGTCTACTGGGGGACAGGCACTGCAGGTGCTCCGGAGGCACACCCTGTGGCTCCCGAAGTTAGTGGGCAAAGCAAAATGGCTGATGTCGGAGACCACTGGGTGTGGATGTTACCAGCTTCCGTGCTTTAACTGGTAAAATGTGACAGGGACGATACCAGCCACTGTGTGTGTGTGTGTGTGTGTGTGTGTGTGTACACGATATGTATATGTGTGATATGTATATGATACAGTCACTCTCCTTTATTAGTGGAGGGGGAGACAAAAAAAGCAAAAGTTGCAAAACAATGTAGGAAGTACTATCACGGTAAGAAAAGTAACAACACAAAGGTCAGAATCATCAAATCTGTTAGAGCTTTTATTTTAATAAAAAAACCATACCCTTAGAAAGCAGCATAGGGAAAGCAGCAGTTCTTAGTATTCTGTGAATAAAATACTTAAAAATTCAAGCAAACAAAATTAAACATAATTAAATAAAATGGCTTCTCTAGAATGTGACTGCAAGATTACATTTCCCCTTTGCGGAGCCCTATGGAAAAGAAAACAATGAAGACTTAGCCTTGGTAAAGCACATATGTGTTAGTGTTCTTTCCAAGTTTAAATTGATAGATGATTTTTTCATTCACTTAATAAAGAAGTGCAATAACACATCTTTTGAATGAGTTAAGTGTAAATTAACCAGAAATACTTGTGCTTGGTAATGTCATTTATAAAATAATTTAGCTTGGTCAGGGTGTTGCTAATTTAAACAAGGTGGCCTAGTCTGCACATGACATGCTTGCCTTGACTAGGAGATTCTTAGCTGCTAGCATCAGAATTTCCAAAGGATATTCCAGAAGACACCCACATAGTAGTGACATTATCATTAACAGGCTCCATAGCCATCACTCACCAGGACCATCCTGGTCCCTCTACCCTTTCATTCAGAAAACAGTCTCTGGAAGGAAAAAAAAAATGAGGGAGTAGTTGGAAGAACTTGCAAGAAATGGAACATTTACGTTTCTCAGAATCACCACTTTTCCTGTGGCATTTCAACAAGTGTCTTAATTTATTATATTATCTTTGCTTTTATGTCGCCTTGGGTGAGACTCATTTCCACCTTTCCCTCTGAGTCATGCGGAATGGCTACTCCTGGGAACGCTGACAGCAGGGGCTGAGTCACCCAGTCAAGAGGGAAAGAAAAGCTGCCATGGATGACCATGGTTTCTCCAGACGAGACGGTGGAGCAGCAGCCGTTATAAATTAACCAGCACAGGTCCTTTGCTCCCGGCGACAGCAAAGTCACACAGAAGAGCGATGGACAGCGATGCACCGTGTGTGTATTGTGTGGGGCGCCTTGTGGCTGCAAAGCGTCGTTCGGTCTTCAAGAAAGTGGCAAAGCAGCTCCAGAGACAAGCGCTAGACAGAGACAAGGCATGGGTTAGCAAACATAAAGTGGGGGTCTCACTGTGCAGTCCTTCGCCCCTTTAACACATGGTGCTGCTTCTACTACCACGCCCAACTGAACACGGACCAGGGACAAGGTGTAGGGACTGGACCAACTAGTCAACATTCCTCGGGAATTACTTAACGCTCCTCAAGAGAATCCTTGATCCGTGGAGGACCGTCTGCTTGAATGTGGTCAGAGAAGTGAGAAAACGGTTGGAATGTCCTGACCCCACAGACACTGAAGGCGGCGAGTCCAAGACAACAGTCCTCAGAAGCGTGCAATGCCGAATCGACTGGGGGCTTCTTTTTTCAAAGCGCTTGTCTCTTATGTCTCTCAATCCTATCTCCTCCCTTAAAAGACCTGTGAGTTGAAAACTCTTCACCACCCCACCAGCACATTCGTGGGCCACGCAGTGCCCGGAGTTGTCATAGAGACATTCTACAGTTCACCCTCATTCGCCGAGTCTTTCCACCTTCCAGCCACAGCTATCCGCCGTCCAAGGCCGCGCACCCAGACACGCTAAGGCAGTCCCCTGCGCTGGCCTCAGTCTTCTCAGGAAGTGTTGTAACTTCTGTACTTGCAATGACTAACCTCTGAAGGAGCCTGGGTTTGGCTCCCTCGGTGTTTCCCTGAGAACTGCATTTTAAATGTGTCGCTGTTGTAACTGCTGAGCTGCTCTTCAGCAAATGTGACAGGAACAGATCTATTGCACAGATTGAAACCAATGACTAACGTAAAATGATGGCTTATTTATGCAAGATGTCACTTTGCATTAGCAGAAACAGTCGAGGTTGAACCTACCTGAAATACACTTATGAAAACCGTAACAATTTACTCGAAGACATTTGTTTCCCACAAATGATCTACAAGTAATTCTGTTCTGCTTCTCCAGATAAAGATGGCCTGAGAAATTTAAAAAGAAAAAAGAACGATTTTAAAAGAGCATTTAGGTTATAAAATCACAAGATGATTTTATTTTGTGGCTCATAAAATCATTATAGGGCAATTCCAAGCAAATGACTTTCAGTCCTGTGTGGTAAGGATGCATCAGTGGGTATGTGTCCAGTTTTCTTTCCACAGTGACTTTTTGCAAGGGCACGAAGCCAGTTTGTCTTCATAGGTTTTGAAGTGTCTATTTAAAAAATTGGTCTTTCGACTTAAAAATTACACATGTCCATCACTCAGATTTTTCAATAATAATAGGTACCAAAATTATTGGCTTCAATACTATACAATTTTTTTAAGTAGACCAAAATATTATGTTTTTATCTTGGGTGGCAGATAGAAGAGATTATGATTTTCATTTCCTTTGCGATTTCCTGTATTTTCCACATTCTCTACATCAAGAGCATTTCTTTTATAATCAGGAGAAAATTAAAAATGACTTGTAAAGTTAGCTTATTCTCATTGTACTCTGGGGATGTTCAGCAGCACCATTATTCTGAGAAAACCCAAAATTTCCTTTCGAGAGGAAAAAATAAGGTTTATATAAGAATTATATAACCAGTCTCTGGTTGGCACCCTATTGAAAGAATTTTCTTTGAGAGACTTTTATGATCCAAAATATTAACTCAGCACATTTCAACTTTCTCTGCTCCGGGAGGCGCATTAATTTCCTCTCTCTGACTTCCAAGGGGTTCTGCACGAGAGCAGGCCGCCCAGGGACGGGGCTGAAACCGGGCCCAGCGGGGGTCCAGCATCCCCCGACAGGGCTCTCCTCGCAGTTTGCACAGCGCACGGTTCTTTTGGGCCAGGAAAACAGTTGTTTATGATGTGTTCCTTAAAAAGCCTGTGGAGCTTTAAAGAGGACTTCTTTAGAGAAACAGCATGCAGGGGGGTTTCATAACACAACACATTTGAGAAAATGGAAAGGTTTTACACATTCCTTTGCTTCTCTCAATCAGAGTAATGTCACTCTCCCAAGAGTAAAGGGACAAGTCTCTTTATTCTTTTTAAGGCTCTTTTTAAATGGGTAGCCGTTAAAAAAATATTCTACATGTTTGTAATGTAATTAAAAATCCCAGTTTTTCCACTGCCTTGAGGATTTTCTCCTTTATCCCTATTAACCCTGCTAGTTCAGGTAATAGTACAAAACCTGATTTAACAGTTACATATTGATGGATAAAAGCTAACAGTTAGATTTTTCTGGTTTTCATAGTTTCCCCCAAGTGCCATGAGGAACTATTATCAGGAAATCAGCAAGTTCTAGTTCTCTAAATACACGATTCAATTTTTGCCCTTTAGTATATGTTGTATTATCAGCAGGACACTAGACATGAAAAATCTGATTTTGCCAGTGGATTTTAAGTTAGTAATGAAGTAAAAGTAAAACAAAAAACTTCCTCTGTGGTTTTTGATTAGATAATTACTTGACTATATATTTTTTAAGGGCACCTCACTTTTGTTTTATTTTCTTTCATTCCTGAGCATCAACCTCCCTCCAAACAGCAGGTGTGAAATGGTGTCAGTTAAGAAAGTACTAGCAGCCTGGGGCACCGTTCACACTTTCGTGAGACCCTCTTTCCTGGAGAGTGGGTGGGACCTCTGCCTCACTTCACACCCATAGGGTACAGCCAAGGGGATGGGGCACAACATGATTATGCCTCTGTGATCACACTACCCAAGACTGTAATGACCACTGTGAGAGACACCCTCTCCTTTTTGCTGGCTTTAAGGAAGTAGCTGCCGTGCAGTGAGATGACCCATGCCGAGGGCCATGTGGTGAGCAACTGAAGGGGGCTTCTAGCCAATACCCAGGAAGAAACTGTCAGTTCCACAGCCTGTAAGAAACTGAAAGCTGCCAACAATCACAGGAGCTTGAAAGTGGATCCTTCCCCTTTGTGGAGACTGCAGCCCCAGCAGCCACCTTCAGAGCAGTGTGGAGGGGCCCTGAAACTTGGCCCGTGCTCCTAATTCACTGGAACTATGAGATAGAATAAGTCAGTATTTAAGCTGCTAAGTTTGTGGTGACATCATTATGAAGCACATACAACTAACGGACAGGATGTAGTCAACGAGAGGAACGTCGAACCTGAGGTGGCGACGAAGCACAGGGTGTTAGCACAGAAGGAGGTGCAGGAGGTAGAGTGAAGGAAGGGGTCAGTGGAAATGAGAACAACTCAGAGGAACAGGTTGAATTGACTGTTATAAGAAGTTATATATGCAATGAGGTTCAGGCTTAAAGGCAGACTATGAAAGAAGGTCCTGGGAACTCTCAGCGGCGCACATGCAGACAGGTGTGGTCTCAGAGCGATAACGAGAAGAGGAGCACACTGCAGGGACAACTGCATTTAGGATAAAACAATAATCCCAGCTTTCGGAATCACTGCAGAGTACTGACTGAGCATGTATTTGGACCATGGCTCTGTCATTCACAAGCTATGTGGCCATGAGAAATTTCTTCAGCTTGCTGAGGTTTTGTTTCTTATGGAAAATGTATTTTTTTTCATTGTAGGATTTTGCTACGATGATTAAATGAGATGATATATGCAAAGCACTTATCATCGCACCTGACATAAAGGGTTCAGATATGCTCTCTATACTGGCTTTTCACACAAGAAACTGCATGTCACAAAAAAAACTGATCAAATGAATTCAATGACTAGAGGGAAACGTCACACAGGTATTGAATAGAGAAAGCTCTTAGAAGAACCTATATGAAAAAAGTAGCCATTCATTTACACAAATAGAACAGCGCAAATGGAACTGAGAAATGCATTACATCCCAGAAGGCATGAAGGAAGAGGAAAAATGCTGGTTTCTAGAGAAATGAGATAAGGCTGGATTACACACTTACAGAATGCAACACTGAATTTCAGAAATGTGATCTCATTTTCCCCCTGAGGATATGCCAACTCCATATCCACACCTCACAAGATCAACACATTTTTCAAAAGCTCCTTTTCCTGGCTGTGAGCGCAGACCTCACCTCAGGCCTGCCCCCGTGTGCAGTGCTGGCCTTCGGGCTGGTCTCCCAGAAGGAGCCCCTTCCTTGTTCGGGATGAAAATACAGCCGTTCCTCCTCAGGTGCATATTAATCATGCTAAGCTACTCTTTAAAAGCAATAAACAACGCACACATGGTGATTAGGGGAGAATTATTTTTCATAGGAAAATAAAGTCTGGCTCCATATGTTTTGGATTCATGCTCCCAAAAATAAACCCACAATTCTCCATTCCCTTACCAAAAAGGAAAAAAATAATCATCTGTTTTAAAGAATAAGGAATCCTGACATCTCGGTTAATTTACATTTATAACTATCCAAATATATTTCAAGAACTAGTTAATATTTGAGAATATGTATCTCAGATATTTTAAATAGAAAAAGCACATTTTATGTAAGGTAAACAAACCAGAACACCCAAAAGGTTGAATCTTGGAGAACCTATGGTTTTATGACATACGAGTAGACTTTAAAGTTAGAAAGCTTTCTCATATCCAACATTTATTCTAAATTTATGCATGTAAAAATATCTGTAATGTCTACAAAATGCCCAGGTGTTTACAACATTTAATAAATGAAAATGTTTGCAGAACTTCAGGCCCTTGGGTAAGACATAAAATTCAGACACATTTCCAACCAAGAACTGAAGAACTTCTTTGTAAGTAAACCGCTCATTTTGAAAATAAATCGGATACATGCTATCCATGACTTTTAAAATGAAGCAGAATCTGTGGTCTCGAACCATATCACATAGATAATTTTTTAATTATATCACATTCTATCAAGTCAGGTATATAGTTGCCTCAGATGTAAGGGTTTCTTTGGCCCTAAAATCTAATGACTACATTTTTGTTTTAGTCTGTCAGAACATTCCTTCACAAATATCTCTCTCCCCTTCCAGATCAAATAACCACAAAACTATGGCAAATCCACAGTTCTAACTACACGATAAAGGTTTTTATAACACACCATTTTTGCAGGGCAATTATTTATAAGATAAACAATATTTTAAATATTTATTTGAAAATGTTTAAATGATCATATATTTAGGTTTGATCTAACTAGTTTCATACTGAATTAATCTTTTATATTTTAAAGAAATGTTTTGCGCCCTGGCTGGTGTAGCTCAGTGGATTGAGCGCGGGCTGCGAACCAGGCATCGCAGGTTCGATTCCCAGTCAGGGCACATGCCTAGGTTGCAGGCCATGTCTCCCAGCAACCGCACATTGATCTCTCTCTCTCTCTCCCCCCCCTTCCCTCTCTAAAAAAAAAAATAAATATAAAAAAAAAATCTTAAAAAAAAAAAAAAAGAAATGTTTTGCCAGATTGTCAAATTGCCACAATTGTACATGGCTTAGTATTTCTGAGGATTAGTTCTGTATCTTGGTTAAGGTAGCCTGTTTGGAATAAATAAATCTCAGCACTTTTACATTATGTTTGAATTAAATACATTTAGAAATAGAGCATGTTTTCATTCAATCATCAGTAAATATTCATTTGCATATGTTGTTTTTACGGATTGGTTGCCAAACATGTAGTTAAATGATAAATAGATACTCACTCATCCAGGAATTAAACTTTCCTACAGGGTGGTCTTGATATGAGTCAAAGCCAGAAAATTAATGCTTAGTTTCCAAAACACCTAATGCACACAAAAGTAATTAATTCTATAGCTGTGTGGGCTTTCAATTCTGTGAATTTATAATGTCTTCCACATTTTATTAATTGTTTACATGGTTAAGGTATTGTAGTTTCTCACATCATTTTCGTAGGGTCGAGATACAAATGAGTTAATTTAATTGATGTAATCATTAATTATTGAATCATCTCAGTTGTGATCGTTCTGTTTATGAGGTCATTTCAGGATGCCAACTGTTTTCCATTATTTTATAATTAAGTCCCATTTCTGCACACCCTCAGTCCATTAGCTCACCCTTCCAATTCCATCAAAGGAAAACATATTAGGAAATTACACACTGCAGCTGATTCAGGTATTATAAGAAATTGACATTTACTAAGGAAAAACTCTAGTGGGTACTACAAAAATAACATTTTAAGTCATGGCGATCAAATGAGGCTATTTTAAAAAAAATTAATAAGTGTAAATTGACCAGACAATTCCAACAGACACAACTGCCAGCCGTCACAAGTAATCTACACAAGAGATTCCTGTTGCCAGGCACCCAGGGACCTCCATCCCAATCTCTCTCCCACTGACACCAGCTCTGGCCAATGTGCAGAGCCAGGGGTGTTCAATGGCACATCAGCAGAACCTGGAGACTCAAACACACTATGAGATGCAGGGCTGGCTGCACAAAAGAGGTTAGGTGACCGTGGCCATCACAGCCCCCGTCACTGTGGCCAGGGGCAGGGAATGTTGCAGAGAGAATTCATCTGATTCAGACATGATTCCATCGTTCCATCACGGTTCCGACATGATTCCAGACCAACTGTAGAGATTTAGGAAAGGCCAACTATTGGTAAGGAAACTCAGCAAATACCATCTGCTAATGGGCACTGTTGCTTTTAGGGAACTTATACCTAGCAACAAAATTGTATTCAGCTGAAGAAGTAGATATAATGTGCAAAGTATAACCAATAAGGTGTCATTAATATGTAGTCTCTCATAGTTGTTTTATAATTAGTTATATGTAGCATAATAATTACAATGAATTATGAATAAATTAAATATAAATGGAATGGAATTAAAATTAAGTATAGAATTACAATTCTATTTCATATGACTTAATGAATGAAACCACAGTTATTTACATCTACATAGTAACTAAGAGTAAATATCACAGAAAGAAGCTTGAAAAGACAACACAACCTAACTAAACAATATGCATTTTTTGTGAAACTTATCATCAATACATTTGGAAATATAATTTTGCTCATGACACCACAAAAATTAAAGGTCACTCTGTGAGGTGATAGATGTGTGGTTGTGGTAATCACTTTACAATACACATTAAGTCCTCACCATCATTGATAGGTTCTTGGAAACCATGACTTTCAGTGAAACAGTGTATAAAGAAGTCAATTTTCCCATCGGTTAATTAGATATAAGCAAGAATTAAGTTCCTACAGCATATTTCTGGTCACAAAATATCACCAACTTGTAAATAAAGACCCAAAACACTTTTAATATTAAACAGTGAAATAAATGTGAACTATACATACCTTGAAAAAAGATGAATATAAATAAGTAAGATCACTATTTTGCAGCCAGCCTGGTGCCAGTTCAAGGTTACAGACTGAGCATATGAATTTATCTCCTCACTCTCCCCAGATCCCATCAAAATAGGGATATACCAGTTAAAAGGGGAGGGTCAAAAACAGCAGTGAGAAGAACATGAAGGAGTTTATCAGTGGATGAACTATTTCATCACAGTTCTAGAAGGTGAAAGGCAAGTGGAGGAGTGAAACAGACCAGAAAAAGACAAAACCCAGAATAAATAAGAAGAGGCTGCCGTTCAAGAGGGAGCTATTCTGCCTTTCAGACCCCGGGAGGGGCTGGGCTGCAGACTCAAGGATGCCAGGTGTGATGGGCAGCGGAGTACAGTATAGGGCTGAGAACAGCAGCATTTATTGAAGTCTTGCTGCCAATTTCCCCATCTTTATATTCAGAATACATAGCCAGGTGTTACCCTCCAGGTGAAAGAAAAAAAGTAGAAGAAGGTTTTTTCGTGTGTGTGTTTTCTAAATAAATTTAACACACTGTCTAGCATAAACAAAAGAAGTAACTGTTGCAATTGGAGCAGAAAGAAAAACACATTCTGAAAGTCAGGGTTCCCCTGGGCAAAGGAGAGTCCAGAAGAAGGCCTGGGCGTGGCTCTGGAAACAAAGGGTGGTGGGCAGAGCTCAATGGCCTTGATATGAGAATGGGAGAGGCAGTTAGGATCACCACTCATAATGAAAGGCAAACATGGAAAATCATTGAAATGCACTCATGCCAGCTACTTTGTGAGGGTACAGATTATATGAAGCTATGAATCCCCCATTGACTTGGTGGCTGGGCCTGTTAGATCCAACAGTTTTAAAGAAGTTGAGTTAGTTATTAAAAACCTTCACACACACACACACACAAGCAAGATATTGTTAGACTTTTGCTTCTAGCCAAGATGGAATAACAAGGACCAACTTTACCACACCACCTGAAAAAACTGAACTGTCCTCATTATAATATTATAACAATGAGAACTAAAAAACTGGACAAGGCTTTTAGGCATTGCACATCAACTGACTAAGCAGAGGATGTTGATCCCTGAGAGAGGGAAAACACACAAGGTGAACCTTCTAACTGAGCTCACAGCCCAGATTTTCCAGGCTGCGGTACAGGGCGGGGGGACCCAAATAGAACGAGGCAGTGACCTTGACTTGAGAAGAGATACATGAAGTCTAGAGAGGTCAAGAATGGCGTCCAAAACGCAGAGCCCCAAGAGAAGGCAGCTGCGCAGAATAAGAGCGGCGGCGACATACACAGGATCCCCTTTGCGTTTTCAGCTGAGTAGGCAGAAGCACATATGACTGTACAGAGAGTACCCGAGGGAAGGAAAAGAACCGTCTGGAAAGAGCAGATACTCAGAGTTCAGACAGGTGCAAGGGCATTTCATGTTCCGAAAAGCCAGAGGGGAAAACCTAATAATTCAAGGAAAATTGGATAGAGTGCCTATACTACGGCATCACCTCAGTAGTGGAGAAAATTAGCCTTAGATTAAAGGTGATCCTGGTTTCACCTGATAAGGTTGTCACAGCAGGCTTGAGGAGATCAAGCTGTTACTAAGGCATTCAACTGCACTTCAGAGCAGAGCTCAAGAATATTTACAGGAATATAATATTATGTATCTAATAAGATAAAAATCAAAATCTTTGGAATTTAGTAAAAAATTATCAAGCATGCAAAGAAAGTAGGATAATATAAACTACAATAAAGAAAAAAATCAATGAATAAACACAGTCCCGGAACTGGCACAAAAAATAGAATTGTCAGACAAGGACATTAATACAATTATTTTAACTATATTCCACATATCCAGGAATGTAGTAGGAAGATTGAACAAGCAGATACCGACCTGAAAAGACTTTTAAAAGATCTAAGTCTAACTCTTTGAGATAAAAGGAAAGCATGCCTGAAGTTAAATATATATAAGTGGAAAAGGTTAAACAGCAGTTTAGACATTGGAGAATTAAAAATTAGTGAACTTAAAGATACAGAAAGTATCTAAAATAAAATACAGAGAGAATAAAGAAAAAACATTAAGAAAGATTCGATGAACTCTGGAACACTTTCAAGTGGCCTATTATACATATAATTAAAGTCCCAACAGGAGGAGAAAATAATTGAAGAGATAATGAAAAAAATCCAAATTTGATGAAATCTATAAACCCACAAATTCAAGAACTCAACAAATCCTGAGCACAAGAAACAAGAAAATACAGGTATATTAGAATTAAGGAGCTTAAATCTACCAACAAAGGAAAAATGTGACAAGCAACCGGGGTTGTGGGGAAGGCACATTATATACGAAGGAACAAAATAAGAATGAGAGCGATTTCTCATTGGAAAAAAAAATAATGAAGACAATGGAGCAGTATCTTTAAAGTACTGAGGAAAAAAAATCCCTCTAAACTTAAAATTATATACCCAGCAAAAATGTCTCAAAAACCAAAAGCAAGGGGCGGTCCCTTCCAAAGACCCCACAAGATGGCGGAAGCGGAGCAGAAAAAAGAAGCGGACCCTCTGCAAGCTCACCTGCCGCAGCAGGCATCTCCACCAACTAACTGTTCAAGTGCCTACGAGCAGCCGAGGCAAGTGTCCAGCACCCCGCGGCAGTGGCAGCTGAGCCCAGGCCTACGGAGGAAGTGGCACTCTCTGTTGAGTGTCTGTACACCCAAGAAGAAGGCTCCCCATGCCATGGAGCCCAAGGTGGTGAGGACACACCTGTGGGACATGATCGTCCTTCGGGAGATGGTGGGCAGCATGGTGGGCGTCGACAATAGCAAAGCCTTTGACCTTTGGAAATCAAGCCTGAGATCACTGGCTACCACTGCATGAATTCTCCATCACCTACAAGCCAGTGAAGTACAGATGGACCAGCCTTGAGGGGCATCTCTCCTTAACTCCTTGTTCTGTTTGGGTTCCCCTCCCTGCAACCATAAAAGTACCGACTTCTCTTTAAAAAAAGGAAAATGAAAACTTTTTCACACACACCAAAGCTGAAAATAAAATCATCAGAATTAGACACTTTACTATAGGAACTCATAACACATGTTCTTCAGGAAAATTCTATACTAAGGTATGAAGAGCACCAGAAATGGTAAATATGTGTGCAAATATAAAAGACTTTCATTTTTATTTTTAAATCTTTCTAAAAGGTAAATATCTTTCTAAAGAAAAAGTAATAATACTATCCATTGAAGTTTATAACATAAGGGAAGCATACATACAAGGTCTGGGAGGGAGAAATGAAGGTATACTGTTAAGTTTCTTACATTATACATGAAGCGGCATACTATTAACTGAAGATGCACTATGATAACCTAAAGATACTCCAAACTCTAATGTAAGCACACAAAAAATGAAAAACTCATAGCCAATAAGGCAGAAAAGAAATGGAATAAATAAAATCTAAAAGAAGAGAAAAAGAATGAAAAGGGAATAAACAATAAATAGAACAAATAAAAAACAATAAGGTGTAGAATTTTAAACCCAACTGGGTCAGTAATCACATCAAATATAAAGTCTAAATACTTCAGTTAAAAGCTATAAATTGTCATATCAACAAAAATAAGCAAAACTTAATTATATGCAGCCTACAATAAATGCACTTTAAATATAAAGACAGAAATAAAAATTGAAAAAATTGGTTAACACTCATCAGAAGAAAGGGTGGTTGCATTAATAACAAAGTAGATTTTGAACAAAAATTATTACCAAGGATAAGGGACACTTTACAAAGACAAAAAGGGGCAATTAATTCACCAGGAAGATGTGACCATCCTAAATGCTCACGCAACCAATTAAGAGAGCTTGAATATATATGGAACAAAGGCTGATGGAACTGAGAGAAGAAACAGAAAAATCCGTACTATAGTCAGAGACGTCGACATCCCTCTGTTTCTCAATAACTGATAGAACATGCAGACAGAACCCCAACAGACAGAAGAATGAACACTGTCTACCAAACGGACCCACTCAACAATTACAGACACTCCACCCAACAACAGCAAAATGTATGTTCTTTCGATGGTACCCAGAACGCGTACCAAGACTCACCACTGTCCTGACCATAAAAAATCTTCAAAATTTTTTTTAAAAATCAATGCATACACACTGTATTTACTCTACAATGGAATTGAATTAGAACCAACAACAGAAGGTCTCCCCACTAAACCCTAAGTATGTAGAAACTATATAAACCACTTTAAATAACCTGAGAGTCAAAGAAGAACTCCGAGGGGAAATCAGAAAATATTTTGAACAGAGTGAAACTGGAAACACATTTCCAACTTTGTCAGATGGGGCTAAAGCAGTACAAAGCAGAAAAGGTACAGCACTAAACGCCTGTGTTAGAAAGTGGGAGGCAGCGCCCTTGGCGGCCCCCCGAATCTGTCTCTTGCTTCAACAATGAATGGGACAGACCCAGGGACCTGCTTCCAGCCTCCAACACCCTCCAACCTCTTTTCCAGTCACTACCAGAGGAACCACCTCAGCCATCCTCAGCCTCCAAGACCAGCCAACACCAGGTTTGGCCTTAACTCCTCACTGCCAAGCAACCATGAGCTCCCAAATTCATCAGAATTACTCCACCAACGTGAACACCACCGTCAACCACCCAGCCACCCTGCACCTGTGGGCCTCCTACACTTACCTCCTTCTGGGCTTCTGTTTCCACCACGACGATGGGGCTCTGCAGGGAATGGGCCACTCTTTCTGTGAGTTGGTGGAGGAGAGGTGCAAGGGGGCCAGCATCTCCTGCTGGTGCAAAATCAGCACTCGGGCCACGTTCTCTTCCAGGACGTCCAGAAGCCTTCCCACAAAGAGTGGGGTCAACCTCAGGATGCCAGGGAAACCACCTTGGCCGTGAAGAAACACATGAACCAGGCCCTTTTGGGTCTGCAGGCCCTGGCTTCTGCCCACAGGGACCCTCAGCTCTGTGACTTCCTGGAGAACCACTTCCTGGATGAGGAGGTGAAACTCCACAAGAAGATGGGAGACCAGCTGACCCGCCTCTACAGGCTGGCAGCCCCAGGCTGGGCTGGGAGAGTATCTCTTCCAAAGGTTCAACCTCAAGCACGTCTAGGAGCGAGTTATGGATTAAATTGCGCCCTCCCCCACCTCCACCAAAAAAAGGTGGTAAAGTTCTAACCCCCAGCACCTGTGACTGTGACCTTATTTGAAAATAAGGTTTTTGTAGATGATCAAGTTAAGATGATGTGTATCTTAATCCACTGTGACTGATGTCCTTATAACAAGGGGAAGTGTGGACAGAGACAGACACACACAGAGGGAACACCATCTATGAAATGAGAACAGGAACCCCTGAGGCTGCCCCACCCAGCAGGGAGGCCCCGACAGGTTCTCTCTGTATCCCTCAGAAGACACCAACCCTGCCCTACCTTGGACCTCAGACTCCTAGCTTCCAGACCTGCGAGAGAATACATTCCTGTTGCTTCAAGCCACCTGGAGTGTGGTGTGGGGTAGCCCTAGGACACTAAAACCTCCTGACAGTGGCAGTTGGTTCAGGTCTCGAGTTTTCTGCCAGCCCTCCCATAATCAACTCATTTCACCAACTAGGGGGTGTCCAACCCAGCAGGGTATCGGCCCCATCTCTTCAGTCCCACCAGGGCTTGCCAATCAGCTTCTGGGCTGTCAGCCCTGACCTGCCTAGTTCCCCAGTCCCCCAGGGTGGAGCCGCTCTGGGCAGTTACTGGTATCCTCCAGTGCTCTCTTTCAGCTCTTTTGGTTTCCCGATCCCCATTCAGCCAATTCCTTATATATAAACAGTTCTGTGGAAATAGGAACTAACTAGCAGAGTTTCTTTATCTCTGGCAAGACGCCAGAGCGACCACCATTTCATTCGCAGTACAAGCCAAAGTCCACAACATAGCTGACCAGAGTCTCTGCTCTCCAGGCCCCGGCTCCTTCTCTGCTCCCCTTTCTTGTCATTTCCTCTGTCACCCACTCTGCTCTAGCCAGCTGGGTCTCTTTGCGAATCCTTCAATATACCAAGCATGCTTGCTTCATGGTTTTTGACTTGCTGTTCCCTGTGCTTGCTGACATCCGCAAGCGCGTGACCTGCTGCTTAAAGTTTCCCCTAATTTCCATGCCCTGTTCTGTGCCCACACCTCTGAAAACACCTTTGCTGACAATGCACAGCCATGTGCTGCATGGCGACGTTTCAGTTAATGACAGACTGCATGTACAGCGATGGCCCAGCAAGAGTATCATGCAGCAGAACAATTCCTCTTGCTAGTGATGCCGTAGCCACGGTAATGCCATGACGTCTGTCACAGCACAAGGTATTTACTCATGTGTGGTTGTGACACTGGTGTAAACAAACCTACTGTGCCGCCAGTTCCACAAAAGCACAACACATACCATCATCTATGGCCCATAATACTCGATAATGACAATAAACGACTATGTCACTGCTTTATGTATTTACTATGACATACTACTTATTGTCAGAGTGTACTCTTTCTACTCACACAAACATTTTCCGTAAAGCAGTATGCCCTGTGACGCCAGCAGCCACCTTGCATGTCTGCTGTTCACCGAGGCTCTTGACTGCCTCATTGTCTCTTGTGCTTGACTCAGTCTCCTGTTGTTCTGTGCAGGGGTGTGCTGCGCAGGCGCGTAGGCTCGGGGCGGTGGACTGGACTGCAGAGCCTCGGTGCGTAGCAGGCTATGGCATCTCGGTTTGTGTGTGTGCGCTCTGTGTTGTCCACAGGACACATTTCTCAGAACACGCCCCCAGTGTAACAGTCGTGGAAGTGTAACCTGTGTATAGAACTTCTTCTCTCCACCCCCGTGCTCTCCTTCCCAGGAGCCCTCGCCTTCGCCGCACTTGTCTTCTGACTGGCTGTTCTTTTTCTCCCCCGGCAGCACGTGAGCTCCGTTAGACCAGTTTTGTTCACTGCTGTGTCCACGGTGCCCAGAGCAGAGCCTGCACACAGCAGAAGCCAGCTTTTGGAGAAAAGACCGAGTGAATAACTAGAAAAAACCCTACCAGCAGCCCTACCATTGTGTCACTGCATTTGAACTATAACCAGTCTCTAATTTTTAAAAGCCGTGCACTTACTCTTTGGCTGTGTTGTTGCCCTTCCTCTGTGGAATCACACTTGATAGCAATGTCTCCTGAAATTTCTGAGTGATAATGTGCGTTGTCTTCCTGTTTAATAATTTAAAGTTGTATAATGCCAATGTTTCCTCCATTGTCAACCTCTGAAAAGTGTTCCGCCAAACGAGATTGGCCAGTCAGCAGCTTTTGCTGAGAGGTTGCCATTGTGTGGTGAGACTGAATGGGACTCTTTTCTGGGGTCACCAAAGAAGGCACTGTCATTCCTGTCCTGTGGAGCTTACTGTGTCATGGACAGTCAGCGCCCACATGTGAAAAAAATCTCAGGGTTATTAACAACGCACAAATAGAAACAATGAAATGTACTACATACGTGCTGGTTAGATGAGACACAATGGCTGCTGGGCCATTCGAACTGGAATGATTCCTAGGAGTTGAGTGAAAAGCTGGGATTTAAAGATCTATGAGGATAAGGTAGGAAAGAAGAAAGTGTACTTGCAAAAGGAAATGACAACTACATGAGCATTAACTTAATTGGTTACCTGATCACTAAACTACACTACGAATTTGGCCTATAGCCTTCCTCTCTTAGTTACTGACTATATTCTGAGCTTTCCCTTTAATATATCACATTCTGTTTTGAATTCAAATGGCTCTGGACCTTCAATGACAGGGCGGAGTCACTTCACAGACTTCTTCCAACTCATCTTCGGGTCTCAGCTGAAATGCCATTTTCACAAAGAGGCTTTTTCCAGTTACTTAATCTGAAATGAGTGTGCCCTGTTATTCTCTATCTTGGTATTTCTTTCATAGCTTTTACCACCATTTTAACCATAAATTTGTGACTCGATCATCTGTCTTCCTTGCTAGATTATTCACTTCCTAGAAGCAGGGTGCTTGTATTTTTTTCCTTACTGTATACAGATTACTTAGCACAGTGCCCAACACTTAATATATATTTGTAGAAATGGAATGAAATAGTGCATGCTTCCATGAAGTCCAGAAATCTATATGCAAAACTGATTGCAATACTGAAAATGATTTTATTTCCAACATTTACCAAATTTAAGTCGGGCTAACTTCTGATACATAGAGACGTGTATCGGCATAACTATAAGTTCATACCCATATAAATATATACGTACATAACTCATATACATGGTAATATTTGGAGCTTTACCTATTCAATTTCAATGGTGTCAAATATCTCATCTTTTTTCCCCCGCCCCTTCATCACCTTTTACATTAAACCTAAACTGTTCATGAGAATCTTTCTTCTATCTGAGGCAAGGAGCACAATTCTGGATAGGACTGGTGCATGGGGGTGGGATGGGCCCGCTGCTCCTAGCCCAGTCAGGGGGCCTCGGTGCAGACCGGAAGGAGCCACGTTGTCTGCGGTAGACACAGCCATGCGCTGATGCACTGGGCTTGGTGAGTGACGCTCAAGCAAGACTTCGCTCCCATCCGCTGCTTCAGCCACGTGCCCTGGTTCAGGACACTGCCGGTGTGTAGGTGGCTGCCCTGGATGGGGTTGCTCTGCGCTGATGCGAGTGGAACATGGGGACATGGCCACTCTCGTGCAGCTCCATTCCTTGCTTTAAAAAAAAAAGACTGATTTGTCTGGATGAGTATGGTCGGGTGGGGTCCCTTCTTCTTCGAAGAGGGAGTCGTCCCTGACAAAGAAGACCACTTTTCCATGCTCAGTGTGCAGGTAGTATGCGCCTCCAAGGGACCTTTCAAGGTTTAATCTTAGGGAATAACTGAATGTTGATTCTTGATTTCTAGAAAGTTACCTGTCAATCCGGCTGTAGTTGAATTTTGTAATTTCCCTCTGCAAAAAGTAAAACTAAAAAAGTCAGAAGTTAGTTCACATGTTAACACTGCTTAGTGGCCATTTGGAGGTTATCAGTGGCACTGAGAATAGGCTCAGCTGTCTCATCAGAGACCCAATTTATTGACTGCCACGATTGTCTCGTTTCTGTAATCCTTTATAAACTCTCTATATCTTGAAACTCAGGGTCATAAGTTATAACAGCTGCCTGTTTTATAACCACAATTAATTTACCTTTAAGTGACCTTAGTCTCGAAGTACAACCATAAGGAAGGCCTGTTTTGAACCAATTATGATGAATTCATCCCTTGGAGCAAGAGCTCAAACGACTGAGACATAATTTTGGAAAGATTTTTATTTTGGAAAAAAGAACATAAAACTGGCATTGGGGAATAGAACCTTGGATAGACAAATAGAACCTTGGATAGACTGGGTCCCTGGGTTCTGGTTTTTAAACAACCTGATTAGATGAGATTGTGTAAGTGATTCAGTCTCGATGGGGTTCATCTCCAGATCTATTTATTAAATGGAGGTTTATCCTCTTAAAATCTTTATAACTCTATGCTTTATTTTATAAGTCCTCAAAACAGGGAAAATGCCAGATGGAGCATCTGTGGATCAGAAGAAACATTTGGGATCACGTGTACACAGGACTCACCTGCATACACAACAGCCCCTGGGAGAAACAGTAAGTTTTTATAGGGGGCCCTGAACTGAAGTCAGTACTGGACTGAATATTCCAGGAGATTCTTTTCACTTATTCTAAATTGGTCATCTTTGGCGGGGGCCGCGGGGGGCGGGGCTATGTACCTCCACTAGTCTGGGCCCAGGAAGTGAAAGGGGCAGAAGCCTCATCTAGCCACCGGGGCCACTTTACACTTTAACCGTAAGTAGTTCAATCAGCTACACATCTCCACCATCAACAACTTTCACATTAGCTTGGAGAAATTTATGCCCAGCAGTGAAGCAAACCCAAATACGGCTAACATTTCCTCCATTGCCAAAACGGGAAAACGTCCTTATCTCCTCTTCAAAATCCATCTACCAGGTAAGTCATCTCCTCGGTGAAATACTCAAGTGGCACTAGGCACGCCTTGTGCTCAGTCCCTGTAATGCCAACTTGTGCGGATCTCGAAAACGTCCAGTCACCACGCTTGATAACTTGAAGATCTTTTTAGAAACTCTTTCTTTAGGCAGACTATGTTTCACTGCGGGTAGGGGCGGGGGGAGTTTAATTTATTTAGGTACATGGGAGACATAGGGCATCCCGCTTCTGGACCTCAGCAAACCTGCTACGAATTCTTCCTCCAGAACTAACGTCTCCGTATTGAAACCCCCAGGGAACCTCCCCAGGATTTTTTTTTTTCCCCCATTGGAAATGAAGCTGATTCGCATCCAGCTTCTTCGCCTCTCCTCCACTTGGGGCGGGGGAAGCCTGCGTTCCGGGGGAGCGCCAGCGGGGCCTGGCAGAGCTCCAGGGCACAGGTGGGGGTCCCGCGAAGGGCGTCAGGGGCCAGCCCTCCCAGGTGGGCGCAGTCCCTCCGCAGTCAGACTCCGCCGCGCACCCCGTCCGCGCCGTTTCCGTAGCGCGCAGGACCTTAGGCAAGGATGGGCATCCTTCTCCGAAGTCTTCAAACCGTCTCCACTTACTCAGCGGCACGCAGCATCTGGGTTGCACCCGCCACTAAATCAGACCCCAAGGAAGATCTTTATCGACTACAGCTTCACACTGAAAACCACCAGGGCACAGGGGGAGTCCGTGCGGGCCAGCAGCGGGGAAGGGGCCGGAAAGCTCCCTCCAGTCACCTCCAGCGGTCTCAGCTCATCCTCCCCCGGGGTGAGGGGCGGGCCGGGGCCCGGACCAGGAGGCCGAGGAGGGGGCCCCTCCCTCCTCACCTCCCGCGGCCCACTCCTACTCACTTTCTCTCGGAGCCTCCGCTCCGCTGCCTATTTAGCCCGGGTTCGCGCGGAGGGGCTGAGAGCAGGAGGAAGGAGCCGGTGGGGACTCTCGGGACTGCGACCTAGCCCCAGGCCGACCAGCGGGAGGACCAGGGCGGTGGACGCCCCCACCTGGGCATCGCGGCAAGGCGGGCGCCTTGGGTTCCGCGTCCCAGAGGCTGGCTCCGAGAGCTCGGCCGGGCCCCCACCTCCGCCCGCCACCGCGGCCCTCGACCCCTCCCAGCGCATCCCGGAGGTCGCTGGGCCCGGGGGACGCGCTCGCGCCCGGGCCGCCCCGTCCCCTCCCCCCAGTCCGGGCGGGGGCGCGCGAGAAGCGGTGACGTCAAGGGGCGCGCGGTGGCGGCACCTCCCCGCGCGCTAGTTAAAAAGAAGAAGAAAAGAGGGAACGAAACATGAGAGGCTGTGTGAGAAGCTGCAGCCGCCGGCAGAGGAGACCTCAGCATCATCTAGAGCCCAGCGCTGGCCCTGCGTTCGCCTGCCCCGCCGCCGCCGGTTCTGTTCCTGCTACTGTCTCACCTAAACAACTCCCGTTACACGGACAAGTCAGCCTCTGCGGCCGGCTTCTCTTCTTCTTCCTCCTCTTCCAACTCCTCCTCCTCCCACTGCCCAGCTGCAACAGAAAGCCCCTAACCCCACTGACACTGGCACAGCTGTATACGGTGTCATCCGCACAACTTTCTCTCGCTCCTCGGGCTCCCCCAAGGCATTGGACCATCGTCTTTTATTTTTGGCCAAGTTGCATCGTCCCCGCCACCTCCTTCTGCCTCGCAAGTGTCCCGCCGCCCTGCAGCCTCCTCCCGGCGCTGCGCCCTAGTGCCCCTGCTGGGCAGTGGCGTTCCCCCCCTCTCGCCCGCGCCCACCCCCGGCCGCTCCGGGCAGACGATGCTGAAGATGCTCTCATTTAAGCTGCTGCTGCTGGCCGTGGCTCTGGGCTTCTTCGAAGGAGACGCTAAGTTTGGGGAAAGGAACGAAGGGAGCGGAGCGAGGAGGAGAAGGTGCCTGAATGGGAACCCCCCGAAGCGCCTGAAAAGGAGAGATAGGCGGATGATGTCGCAGCTGGAGCTGCTCAGTGGGGGAGAGATGCTGTGCGGCGGCTTCTACCCTCGGCTGTCCTGCTGCCTGCGGAGTGACAGCGCTGGGCTGGGGCGCCTGGATCACAAGGTAGGCACGCACCCGCTTCGCCGCCGCGAGACTGGCACGCTGGCCGGGCGGGGTTCCCTGCGGCTCCGGCGACGCTGGTGGCCGGGAGAAGGGCGACACTTGTTTGGGAAGTTCTTTCGGATAACTTTTTTAGAGCGCTAGTGTGGTTCGGTTGTGCGTTCCCCCGGGGTGCTCAGACACCTCGCCCACCCCCAAGAGTCCGCGATAGGGATGCTGTGCAAAACTGTCTCTGAAAAGCTTCTGTGGTACCCGTGTTTGGGGCTGGGTAAATATTTTAAAAGAATCGCGATTAACGGTGTTTTGGATGGAATCGGGCATGGGCTGCAGGGAAACTGTAAATTAAGGTGGCTGTGGTTTCCGGTTTATTTTCCTAGAGTGAAAAGATTCGTGCATCTTTCTCCACGTGCTCGGTTAGGGAGAGGGTTGAATCGTAAAGGATGTTGAAGCATGGTTGGTTTATGATCCCCAGCCCCGTCAGAGGGGGTTGTCTAACGTTACAATCGTTAAACAGCGAAAAGGGAACTCCTGGGACTCCAGTTGAGAACCCGAAACACTGGCGAGAGAATTTGCTGGGGCGTATTGACCACATGAAACCAAGACAGTCCTCCGTCTCTGCTTGGAATGTTTAGTAATATCATCAGTTCCGGCTTTCAGTGGCGTGTCGTTGTCTGGGAAGATCTCCCCTGGAGACGTGTTACAGGAGTAAGAGCACTGACATTTTCCTCGTGTTGATAAGTTTAAACAAGTATGAAAATAGTGTTGGCGGAGTGAAAAGACAGGCTTGTTTTGGAGTTTGCAACATCTTCCGTGCCATGGCGGGATGCGGTGATGTGTGCTGTCTACTGTACTCCCAAGAAAGGCTGGGGGGCGCGTCATTAACACTCGCTGCACGTGAAATAAACAATCAGGTGTCTTTGCTCCCCCTCCCCTTCCCCATTTTAGGTTTCATTAAGAATGCCTCTGTTACAACACTGCGGTTGTGAGGGTCTGAGAGGCTCTTGGAAAACCTGTGCTTCAGTCTTGCTGGCCCAGGCATAATAAAAAAGAAGAAGAAGAAAAAGAAAAATACCCAGGCTGAATCTAATTTTTATGCTCAGTTCACGGTAGATTTCACTCTATTCTCATGTAAACAGCTCCTACGAATCAACATATGTGTCTGGGTGGTATCTCTCACTTTGTTTTGTAACAAAAAGCCATATTGCATCATTTAATTTGCTCAAGTCATGCAAATAGGAAAAAATCAATAGGACAAAAAGGGGTCGACTTATCCTCCTCCCCACTAAACTGCTGCCCACACACAGCGTCCTGTTGCTTATGGCAAAAGAATAACAACAACACCATTGTGTTTGTTAGTTGGTTCACTAATGGGTGAAACTAGAGAACATCATTCTCTTTCAGGCCCCAGCTCTGTCCAAATGTTCATGCCTTTTGAGGGAGCATTTGTCCAACGCGCTCTATTCCCAGATGAGTGCGAACTGTCTTGCTGCAGGTTTTCAGCTGCAGCTCACTCTTTATTCTTACCATATGCAGCAGGAGTCTGAGATTCGGGAACAGATATTCCAGCATTTTATTCAAAACAATGTCATTAAGCTCCTGTGTTGTAATTGAATTAAGTTACAGAATAGCTACATTCACATCATCTGCAGCACTTTGCCAGGATCCCAGAAGAAGCAGGGATGCAGAGGAAGGTTTAGAAATTTTCCCCATTAAGTCTCCCTGTGTGCAGCGTGTCCTGTGGGTACACCCATGCTCCAGCCCCCTGCCGTACTGAACAGGAGCATGAGGAATGAAAACTTTGTTCTCATCTAAACGCAGTGAAGGTTGGGGGGAGGGAGGAGGGGGCTGATGGTGATGGGAGATGTAATCCTTAAGAGAAATTACATCAAGTTTTTTTTAAAGAAATCATACTTTAGGAAGTAATCTGCCATGTTAGCTATCCACATTCCTTTCCGTTTTACATCCTTCCAATCTCCAACAAACCCCTACTCATTTGGGAAATGTGTCTGAATTAAATTTGGTACACTAGATTTTGCTGGCTTCATTACAAATGGTTTGCAAACCAACAATACTCAAATTGTTCAAATCAGAGACTTGACATTGCTATGCCTATGCATTCTTGACCTACGTGAGCTCTCAGGTTGTAATAGTTTCTAAAACATGTTATTTTATAATAAACTTCACTGTTTCCCTTCTTTCCCTAAGCCTTCTTGGTTTATAATATATGTGAGGGTCTTATTTCATAATGTGCGCACAGAAAAGATGATGGCTATTTGAAAGGGCTCCTTTTTGTTTATGAAAAAAAATTTCTCCCCAGAAATATTTCTGCAACTTTTCAAGAAATGACAGGGGTAGCCTTTTCCTATTGGGGGAAAAAAAAACTTCATAGACAAATAGATGGTAGCAAACTGGGTAAGAGTATTGAGCATGCTCAGCTGTGCATTAAATACAGTTTCCAGGCTAACACATTTTCTTTCATGTGATGAGCTAGCTTTGAGCTCAGTTCTTTAGCCAAAGTGTTATGCTTTTATATTTTAATTTTTGTACATTTTAATAGTTTTATGTATTGTAATGAGATGGCTAACTACCATTATAAATAATGATTGCCAACATTTAGGAAATTACATTGTCTTAATATTTTTGCAGCTCCCAAGTACAACATGCTAAAAGGATCTAATTCCCATTAGCCAAATTGAATCTGCAACTAGCAGAAATACCCCCATTTCTAAAACTTAGATTGTAGCCACAGAAGCATAGAAGATCTCTCTACCTTGGGTGGTTTCACAGCCAAAGCTGTCAAGGAATGGGTGAAAAGTAATTGTTTTCAAGTGTGCCCTTTTACAATCATTTGTTTGCTCTGGCTCTTTCAGGGACAAAGGCTATTGTTGAACACATCCAACTAAACAAATAACTCATCCTGGGGTCCCTTTAACAGCTGCCTTGGTACAATGATCTATTTACATATTAGCCTAAAATTGAAACTGAACTCTTTAATGACATAATCCAGCACTATAGTCCAGAGACCCATGGGCTCTACCCAACAGCTGAAGAACCGTGTAGTCATATGATTTTTAGAAATAACTTTTTATGTGCCGAGTGATCTTAAGGTGACATCTTAATATACTGTCATGCATTTTCTCCTTTTGTCCACTCATCAAGCCCATGTGGGGGCCTTTTTATTCTCTTTGTTCAGTTGCTTGATAAATAAAGAGAAATACAGAAGGTCTCTGTCACCCATTTTACTATTTGTTGATAAGCTATAGTTGTAGGCCACGCTTCACTGTGTATTCCAGGATTTATCTTACCTTTCTTTTATGGATTTTACTTTCATGTGGCTAAAGATTAAAGGATGACCTGCCAGATGTTATAAATTAGTCAGCAACAGCCACAATCATTACTAGGCATGCTGTAATAATGTTTCGAAGTTTTACATGATTTCCAAAGTATATTTAGTTTGAACCACTATAATTTGATGGTTTCGTATATGGCTTTTAAAAATCGAAACAGGAAATTAGCTTAAATTTCTTCTAAAGATTGATGACATTGTCAGGCATAAAGTTAAGGACCTATATAGACACAGACACATTGGCCGAAAGGAAAAAAAAATACCCTAAACACACACAGCAGTACACATCTGTCCAAAACAGTGTTGCAGCTTGGGCTGAGTCGGTTTAATTGACTTCAGTAAGACTATTGGTTCATTGAAACCAAAGCCAGAATGATGGCTCTATCTATCTTCAAATGGGTATTTACACTGCAGACCTCACACAGAGCAAAATGTTACCATCCTGCTGGGCCGGAACAGCATGCAGCTTTACAAAGAATAATATTATACTTGATTTCAGATAATTTATTGAATCCTATTCCTGAAACTTTTGATGAGAAATCTTGTGGCCAGGACACATTCCAAAAATTGTCAAAGGCAAAATTCTTTAGGCACTAAAATCAAGTTCTTCCTGGATAGCAGCTGGGAGCATACATGGGGATCGTTTGGCCTCAGCTATTAAAGAAATGGAAGCATGCGTATCCCCCATAAAACCAAGGTGATGGCACCGCAGCTTTTCAGCTGGCCTAAGAGGTGGTTTCAGCACCCTGCCGTGGTTTTGTTCGTAGAGGGCTGCTCTGTGATAAACAAACAGAACAAAGTCCAACAGTATTAATATTGAAAGATCTGGTGAGGCTGCCAGGGTATGGACAATAAGAGACATTTAAAACATTCTTGGAATGCAAATTCTAAGTGTCTGGTGTATGTTTCCTTTTAGGAAACTTGAACCATTTAACCAATTGTCATTCAAGTAAATTGATAAAAATTAATATGTAAGTATAATTGTCATTAGAAATGACTTCTGAATATTGTGGATCATTACTACATATTGTATTTTTTCCTGAAATCGGGTTACTTCTAATGAATTTTTAATTATTGCATACTAAAATTTCAGCATGCTTGTATTCGACTATTTTTTAGTTTATTTTTTAGTTGCTTTGCTCTCTCTCAGACACAGATTTTGTGATCACCTAGAATATCTTTATTCTAAAAAATAGGCATACAATGTACTCAAATTAGAATCTCAATTTGTGGATGAAATGTTTGCTTTAAACCATGATCTAGAGATTCTAATTTCAGTTTATAGTTCTAAAGAAATGATAAAGTATAGCTATAATTACATAAGTTGGGAAAAGGTAGAAAATGCAATCCCATTATGGTGTTTTTTAATATGAAAAATCAATTATTGGTTTAGACAGCACAACATTTCACGTCTCAGATATTATGCTTGCCCTGGCTGGTATGGCTCAGTGGATTGAGTACTGGCCTGAGAATCAAATATTGTGCTGATATTGTTCCTCTTTATTCCAGGGACTCCTGAAGTCAGCTTTTTAAAGTTAGTAGTAGACACTGAGACCTAACCTCACTGAGTCAATGACTCCCCAAGTGGTCTTACTGAAATAAAAGACATAAACTGTATAAATAAAGATAAAAGTATGGCATTTCCCATTAGAACTTACTGAATACTATACAAAAGTACTTTTATTCGACTCTTGTGTTTACTTTTGCATATGACATACCTGAGGAGCTAGTTAGAAAGTTTTTCCTGCCTAAGATACAATGAATAATGAAAATTGCTCTTAAACCCATTTGATTCAGCTTCAGGTATCATTTTTATAAAACATGAAAGAGAAAGGTTTTCCCCCACCTTAGAAAACTGTCCCTGTGTAATCTGTAGATTGAAAATGAGTTGAAATTAGGAAAATGTAATTCAAGTTCACATCTTTGAGACTATCATATTAGGAATTTCAGGAGAGAAATAGATTTTTACCTAAAACACAAATAAACCATGGTTAAAAAAAATTCTGCTTAATATGCTGTCGGATAAAGGTATTTTGGAATTTCTAAGTTAAGTATCAGTCAGTATGCACTTTGAGGCAGAGTAAAGTGATAAAGGGTTCAAGGGTCTATGTATAATTGTCATTTGTTTTTTTGCATCCAAAAGATAGACAAACCACTTCAATTTCAAGAGTAAGAAGACTTTTGTCCATTCCTACTCATGGCCCTCGCATCCCATTCAAGAGAGTACTTACATCCTTATAAAGGCATTCTCTGTTGTCACGTGGTAATTCTTTTCAGACTACTGCATTGGCTAAAGTATACTTTTCTACTTACATGATTACAAAAAAGAAGTAAGTAAACCTAACTTCATGTCCCTAAAAAGATTATTTCTGATTTCCGTCTTTCAGATATTTTCTGTGACCAACAACACCGAGTGTGGGAAGTTGCTGGAGGAAATCAAATGTGCACTCTGCTCTCCACATTCTCAGAGCCTGTTCCACTCACCTGAGAGGGAAGCCTTGGACAGGGACCTCACGCTCCCCCTGCTCTGCAAAGACTATTGCAAAGAATTCTTTTACACTTGCCGAGGCCACATTCCAGGTAAAGAGACGCATAAATCCAATAAACCGCTGCAGAGTGTCCTTCCAGGACACCTGTTCCGAAATGCTTGCATACAAGAGTGGAAAATGAATGTCATCTTCCAAAATACCTGTCCTTCTCTCGTCATTAACCTTTTCAAATTGGTCACCTTTTATTGCTGCCAAAGGGGATGACTGTCATTTCAGTCCGTAAGCAGTATATGGGTTCTGTTGAAAACGTTCTCCTTTCTTGTTTTGTGTTAAACCGGCGATACAGTTGGTGATCTTCGCACACATCGTGTTATCGTTGGATTACCAACACATTTCTGGTTGGTGTCTTGACCCATCCAACGTCGGTGCCAAGCCAGCCTCCTCTTCTACATGGCTGACACATGAATGCACCACTGCCCACTGACTCTGAAAGTATTTCTTTAAATAAAACACAGCTCAAAATCCCCACCCCAAAAAGCAATGCCTTACAGAGCACTTTCACATATAAGGACTAATTTGCTCCTCAGAACCCCTGGGAGGTAGGAAGGGTAGAGTCATCTCCCCTGGACAGATGAGGGCACCTGGGCCTCAGGAGACTCCCAGGGCCTTAACCAAAGGGATGCAGTGAGAAAGTGGGAGAGCGCGTGTGGAGTTCTTCCATGCACAGTGTCCAAATATACCTGCTCACCATCATGGGCTGGGCCCTGATAAACATATAGAGTCTTGGGTGTTGATTAATTTTACCATCAAAAGTTTGTACACTTTGGTTGTTGGTTTAGTTGGAAGAATCAACATAGAGGCAGAGAAGAATTTAACGAGACAGACTCTGTTTAGTTAGGCAAAGCCGCACGCAAACAAATCTACTGAAGCTAACAGTTTATGAAGCTAAATGGCACTGAAGAAAAAGACAAGCTTTAAGAATTCTAGGATGCCCTGGGAGAATTTTTTTTGAACCACTATGCACATTTCCCTTTTTTCTCTGACCCAGAAAAGTGTAGATTTCTTTGGTATTTTTTTATAGAGCTCCCCTAATAAGCTAGGAAAACATTTTGACTAGGGTGGCCTGCTTCCTTTGCTGTACCATAACATATATGTAAACGCATTCCATGTGAAAATATTATTATTGTCTTTATAAACTACAGCCATGTTCCCAAGGCTTTTCTGAAGCCAGCTGTTTCTTCCTCTTTATCACATTCCCCAAAGCAAAGGAGAACAGGTCACGGTTGCCTAGATGGCTTGTCGAGAAGCGATAACAGATTAGGTCCCATAAAGGTTCGCTGAACATTTCAAGCCTGGAAGGTTCGCCTTTACCACCCTAAGTTGAAAGTGATATTGACACTTAGCATTTTCATCTACCTCTCTCTCCTGGAGATAAAGACAACCGTGCTGGATTTAGGAACTCATCTGTGGGGGTCTTCCTGTATCTGAAGTTATTTTAGCTTCCAAAACAAACACCAGAAAGCGATATCCACTGTGGGAGAGAGCACAGCGAACAGCTCAGGAGCCAGAACGGCAAGCACCTCACTCCCCAGATCAACAGATGTGGTGACGAATGACAAATTTATTTTTCTACAAAGTTTGTATATATGTAAAACTGCTGAAGTGCATCAAGATGTCAAGTGCTTTCGGTGGCCACCCAGGCTGCCTTGAAAGATAACCAGATGAAAGCTCCGCTCCAGCGGTGGACGGGGCGCCGGGGCACTTTCCCGGGCCGGGCCAGCAGGCTTCAGCAGCTAGCAGAGGGGCTCCCTCTGGATCCGTCAGATGCTGATAATTGCTCTAAATGCGTGTCCACAGAGGGAGCTGGCATAATGCTCTCTTTGCGTTACTTACGTTGATCAATTTGTTAGCCAGATCCTTGGCAGATAGGTTACTGCTTCCTAAAGTGTGATGGATATGAGGGTAATCCTGCCCTTAGCCCTGGCCCCTAACCCAGGAGGCTCTTGAGAATTCTAGAACACAGATTTTTCAGAAATTGCACAAAAGGCAAGTTATTCAGTCTGTTTCATGACGTGGTTTACTTTTGTCTTAAATTCAAAATGGCAAAAAAAAAATAAACCTACTTTGTGAGTCTTTTTTTACAAGAAACTAGTCAACTTATTTTGACTGTCCTCCTTAATGCCTTCCCCTTTCTGAGAATCAGAAGTGTGATGAGGAACATGCCTGAGGGGTGTGTTTTGCTGAGGGAATCGCTGAGAGGGTTTGGAAGTACTTCCAGAGACACCTTCACGTCTCCCTCGCCCAATCCGTGAAGAAACACGCACCTAAATGATCTGTCCCTTTGCTCCACCTTCTGGGCTTTAAGAACACACCGGCCACTTCAGAACACATGGGCCCCTGAGAGAAAGCTACTTTCTAGAAACTTTAATTCAGGAATATTCATGGTCTGCTTATTTTCCCAAAAGCGAGCAAGGAAGTTAAGTTAAAAATCACTGTAGTGAGGATACACTCAAGTTTTATTAACCAGATTCTCCTCTTATGAATTTACTTCAGGAGGTAAATTCTTCGAACTCGAAAAATGCTGAAATTACATTAAAAAAAAACACCCACACCCACACAGGAGCTCCTTTGCGACACCACACTGCTCTGCTTCCGCTCGAGTTCCGACGAACAGCGTGGATGTTCTGCTGCTCGCTGAGTGATGGCACACTTCACTCCGGAAAGCCGTGCTTCTCCCATTACACCTGTCGTCCAAATGACTTTATCACTCTCAGAGCATCGTGTGTAGGGTGTTGTAGTGTGACACGTCTGTGCCCAATTAGTTCAATTGGTTTAATCCCATTGCTAATGAGGCCAAGGTCAAGGATTTGATTCCACTGAGTTTCTCTAGTCCACAGCCACTCCTGACCCCAGTCAGATCTCTTACACATGTGTCTTATTAGGTCCCAGGACAGCAAACCAGAGGGAACGGATGGACACACCGAATCCACTATCCCTATTAGAAAAGTGCTCTGGAGCACAGGCCTTACTGACAGTGGGGGGCAGGGTAGTTCCCAATTTTTCTTTATCATGATGAATACCACATGTAAGGAGGAAGAATAACTTTTCTCTAGCATACATGCTGAGAGAAAAGCTAGAGCTTAAAATTTTTCACAGAGTATTTGTTTACATGACAGTGTTTTACAGGGTGCTTCATGGTATCATAGGATGGGTTTTGGGTCCAGGAGAACAGTTCCAGGTCCAAGACAGTTGATAAGTTATTAGGAGTTTAAACAACAAATATAGTTATTGGAACAATCAGTGAACTTCCATCATTAGCAGACTTCATCTTATTCTGATGGTCCAAGGGGAGCCAAACACTCACTTTGAGTGAGATGCTCTTCAGTGCAGTCTCCCAAACAGAAGGGTACCATTTGGCGAACTGCATCTTCCCTGGCACTAACTGGTAGCCCAGCATCCTGAACGAGATCCCTTTTAGCTCTTACCAGAAAAATCCACCTCATTCATTAGTTGTAAGAAAAATGCCCATATTCTATGTAAAAGTCTTCTGATTGGCTCCCTCTTTCACACTTAGATGATTCACTGTGTCTAGATTCTATAAAAAGCTTGGAGTAATTCATTGCTAACCTTCTGTTTTTGTTTTGTTTTTAATATGCTAAATGAGCATGGTACCTCTGGAGTTACAGAGTTTATGAATTGGCACCATTCATCTTCTGATTTCTCATTTCCTCATGTTTGTCCCTAGCTATTAATTCCTTAGAAAGTGGAATCAGCCACCCGCATTGTTTCTTCATTTCCCCTTAAGATGGTATTGGTTTGCAGACTGTAAGGCTGGAATGCAGATTTTTTTAAAAAGGCAAATCCGAAATTTCTTCTGAATTATGCTTTGAAATTTTTCTGTGGCCCAAAATTTCTCCTTCACACAATCAGTTATAAATATATCCATAGTCTGATATTCTTCCTCAATGTATGGGAATGGGGAGGGGGGTCTTCCTCTTTGAGGGTGAATATGCATCTGTATAAAATATGTATATTATATAAACCCATGTTTTATATCTGATATAAATTGTATAGATATATAAGTATAGAGAGATATTATATAATATGTATCTATATATATCCAAACATAAAAAGATCTAGCCCAAAACTATTCAAAAAGTTTAATTTAGCACCCTGGCTGGTGTAGCTCAGTGGATTGAGCACAGGCTGTGAACCAAAGGGTCGCCTGTTCGATTCCCAGTCAAGGCACATGCCTGGGTTGCAGGCCAGGTCCCTAGTGGGGGCCATGTGAGAGGCAACCACACATGTTTCTCTTCCTCTCTTTCTCCTTCCCTTCCTCTCTCTCTAAAAAATAAAAATCTTAAAAAAAAAGTTTGATTTAGCAAGTCAGTTTTTCTTCTCTTCTTTCTACCCCAAGCAGACTTGTTGAACGATACTAGGCAGCTTTCCTCTGCATGCTTAGCCATTAAAAATGGGAGGAGAAAATTGACCTTTTCAAGCAGTGAATTACTGCAGATGAGTAAACGTGGCTGCCGCCTTCATTCATCTTCTCTATTTCTAATCCCTGATTTTTTTTTGGCCCCCAAAGGAAGATGTTTCTCAATAGCCTCATCAGATGTTGGCCTTGCAGAGTCTGTCTCAGAAATTTAGGGGTGAGACATTTTACCCAAAAGTTAGGTGAAAAACCTACATCAAGTATTAACCATTTGGGATCCTCGGCTCCCAAGACTAGTTTTAGGTTTGAGGGGACCTAGGTCAAGCTCACAGAAAATAAACTTGCGCGCCCTACAGTTTCCATCGATAAGCCTCGCTTGGTCGTCCTCCAACTCTTGTTCTTGGACATCCGTGCAGACGGGAATGTGTTATACAGCTTCTGAACCTCCACTGAGTGCCTTTATCGCAGTCTTGGGGCGGGTATGACGGTTTGATATGTTGGGCAGAAATCAAGATGTTAAACATAATCAAAGGTATGAGACCAAAAGCAGGGATTTAGGACTTCATGTAAAGTCAACTCTGGTAGCAACAAACTCTTTTGATAGTAGCAATCATCAGAATATAGAAGTGAATTATTAATTAATATGCCCTCCTCTCAAAAAACCAACACCTAAACTCAAATCACAAAAGGAATGTCAAAATTCTGTTTAATCATAAAGTCCTCTTCTTATTCAAATATAGCTATTTTCACTTCGTATAAAGTGTTCATATAGTAAGAAAAATGATATATCTTTCAGATGCTTATTTTGCATTTTTGTTTTGGCTCGTTGTAATTTTTTTTTCCAGAGAAGAGTGGTATGCCAGTTATTCTGCTTGAGAAGATCGAAAGGATATTTTAAATATAATTTTGTCTACAAAGTAATCATTATCTCCTATAAGTGAGGTGTAGGAAAAAGGCACCTACATATTTGAAAATGGTGGCTCTGTTATTAGCATCAACTCATTGCTTAATCATTGCACAGTGGGTCAGTCACTTATTATAGCATATACTGACCTTGTGACCGTCATTAGGTTTGTTATTTAATCACTTGTGAGTGACAATGGAATAAGAATGATAAAATGGCCGAAACTAGCATCTAACGGTCTATCTGTTTCTTGATTCTAACTTGTTCTTCTTGGGAAGTTACTAGTACTATAAGGCAAAAAATGCTGACTAGTGATCAGATAAGCTTACAAGGGCAACAGATGGTAATGGGGAGGCTTGAACATAAGTCAGTACAGTTACAAGATTAATGCTGGACTTATACAATGTGTATTTTGTAAGAGCCCTTTAATATATCCAATACAGTATTATTTCACTTTTACCAAACCTCTTAAGTTTTGGTTAAAATATGGAAATCCCAATAAAAAATAGTTTTTTGTTCTTTTATTTTTGTCTATATACCAGTGCTTTCCTAGAATATTCATATAGTCTCTAAAAGTTCTTTTCCTATAGTTTATCTCTCAAACAGGATGTTTTTACATGACACTAAATATTGCTAATGAGTCTTTTCACATTTTTTAAAGGTTTTCTTCAAACTACTGCGGAGGAGTTTTGCTTTTACTACGCGAGAAGAGATGGTGGGCTGTGCTTTCCAGATTTCCCAAGGAAACAAATCAGAGGACCAGCGTCCAACTACTTGGACCAAATGGAAGAATATGACAAAATGGAAGACATCAGCAGGTTCATAACAATAATTCCCTTGGATCTTTCCCTAAAAACTTGACAAATCTTGTGGTTTTGAAAGTGAATTGTCTGTCTTTGCTTGTGTCCAGCAGCTACATCCTTCTAGTGCTTTTTTTTTTAGTAGTTTGCTTCTCTACAATCATATTAGCTTAAATGCTTTTAATACTTAGACTACTAATCTTCTGTTCTGAGCTTGGCTTCTCCATGAATCATGGGAGTTTTATGAGTATAGTATTAACTTGAAATTTATGGTTGTTGTTACATTACGGCACTGTGGAAATATTCAGGAAAATTACTACTAGCAAATCAGATTTATAAACAGATCTTAGAACTTTTTCTCTGAGTACCTACCTCTCTGGCAGGTGTAATTATTGTGAGTAAAGCTCATTTTAAGATAGTCACTGAAAGATGTGATAATGAGTTTATGAAGTTTTAAAATAGATACCTTTTGGTAATTTTTGAAACTAGGTGATATGTGAATGGTAGTTCTTTTTTAAAATTTTTTAAATTTTTTCAACAGCAATTTACATTCAGTATTATTTTGTATTAGTGTCAGGTATACAGCATAGTGGTTAAACAGTCACATACTTTACAAAGTGTTCCCCCTGATGTTTTGATTTTCTCTTTTCTTTTCCAATAGGAGGCAGGGTTTTTTTCCCCCAGTTGAAAAGAATCATATTGAGCCTTTGGGTTAGCAGCCCTTCAGGATTGTCCAAACCATTGATTCCTAGAGGAAAAGTATTTTGAAAAGGATGCTACGTGCATCCCTACCCTCCCGCACCTGAGGCAAAGCTGAGTGGTTTCCTTTCTTTGTTCAGAAAGCACAAGCACAGCTGCTTCTGCGTCCAGGAGGTGGTGAGCGGGCTGCGCCAGCCCGTGGGCGCCCTCCACAGTGGGGACGGCTCTCAGCGGCTCTTCATCCTGGAGAGAGAAGGGTACGTGAAGATACTCACGCCCGAAGGAGACATTTTCAAGGAGCCTTATTTGGACATTCACAAACTTGTTCAAAGTGGAATAAAGGTTGGCTTTTTCAATTTTCTTTATCTTTGCTCTGGCTATGTTAATTTTTATTTTAGTGTTATCCTCGCTGAAGGTGTTTCTTTATAATAAAAGAATGTTTAAGGAGAAAATAAGGAGACAGCACAAGGGAACAATAACTATGGCAACTGAGTTGGGACAATGACGTTAAATTTGTAATGTTACTTGGTGACTATTAAGCAGTGCAACCAGATTGGTATTTTGATGTGCTTTCCCAATGTAATTTTCACATTTAAAATAAGTCTTGCTTTTATACAGTATTTGTTGAAATGTTGTTCAGTCGGCATGATACTTATAATTGTAGAATTGTATAGCAGCATTCGCTGATAGAATCAAAGAGGCCTCGGGGTTATTTTGGCCATTGCAATCATTCTTGACCACATCTGTTTCTGAGTCTGTGTCATAAAAGATGCTACTTACATTGTGACTTCCTTGTGCAATGTTTTTACAGGTAAGTCAAATATTTCTACCTACCATCAGCCATTTTTATAACATATTAGCACATCTTTTGCCTCCTTTCCCACTTCTCCAATTTGAGTGCTCATGTTAAATAATCTAGTAGGTATGTAAATAAAATTATCGGGTTTGTTTCACAAGAGAGTAACACAGTATAATATTAGCAGTACTAAGCTGCAAAGCAAATTTTGGCATTCTAAAATTAAGGCAGGTAGAACAACTCGTGACTATTTTAGAATGAAACAAGGTAATTGTATATTATTTGGGAAGAACCGATTATCCTTTTCATTTCTTAGCTGGAAAAAAACCATGAAAGGAGGATTTATACTCTTCTACTACTATAGAAATAACCTCCTCTTTGTTTTGTTGAACTCTACTCTAAGGTAAGAACATCAAAACCAGAACAAACAAGTTGGAAAAAATACAAATATATTCCTGACACCTTTGTATTTGGTGCATACCATGTAAAATAATTAGAATGACTCAATTAGAATATAGGAAATGCCTTATTGTTGGGACCACCCAGGCTCAAGTTCATGTGGCAACAGACCACATGGGTCAGCAAAACATACTGCCTTGGAAAAGCACCTTGTACTTCCTGTCCTTGAAGAAAAAGGACTTTGGCACCAAGACACAGATCATTTGGAAAATCTGTTTAACTCCGTAGTTTCATCTTTTTTCCAATAAAACTTCTCTTTAGCATTCACTGCATATCATCAAAAGTCTCTTGAAACTTTTGTTTCAAGCACTAGTGTTTGGCACATCAGAGTTCAGAAACCATCCGGAATGTGTCCTGACCGCTCACTGCCAGTGCAGCTGGGGAGCGAAGAGCAAGCGAACCACTACGAGGGCACTGATCACTGAGAGCGTAGTTTTCTTACCGTGGAAGCTGACTAGGCTCTCTAAAAAAGGAAAAAAAATTGGGGAACATATTCTAAAAAATTATTGCCTATAATCCCATTAATTAAAGCATACCACTATTAACATCTTGATATACTTTCTTCCAGTTTTTGTATAAAAAGTAAATGAATTTTTCCTGTCTATAAAGGTAATATAGGTCCATGTTAATGAATGCAAAACACACAAAAGAATATGTTTTCGGGCTCCTGGATATGTGAATAGTTAGCATGTGCATGGCGATATTCTTTATTTGTCAACATTTTGCATAAGTCATGTGAATAGGAGTTTTCATAAATTATTATACATATCACCTCTTTACTATTCTTTCTGTTTTAAAATCCCAAGAGAGGGAATAAAGCTGTTTTAACAGAGCACAGTACTGATGCCAATACTCAGATCACAGAATTAATAATGTATACTAAACCCAACCTTCATATGTTTGAAGTGAATACAAGACGAACCACAGTGGGATCCTCCATGATATTAATTAATGACCAGCATGAGTATATTAAATCAGACATAAAGCAGAATTCCTGATTATAAGAGTTCCTGGCTGGAAGGGAATCTGAAATTCCTTTTCTGCTAATTGTCGATTAAGAATTGATAGCAGTTTCTGTCACATGAAAAAGGACTGACCTTTTGTGGCAGGAACTAGACTTGGTCGATCCCCTTAAACCTGGACAAGCCCCGGTTCTTGGAGCCAGCAAAGAACCAGTCCTTGCGGAAACTCAGACAGCCCCTCCCAACGTGGGCCCTGACTGACGCTAAAAACGCTGTCCTGTTTGACACACCCAGGTTCTGCTGCCCAAGTCTTGGGAGCTGTTAGCGCCCTGTGAGCTTAACTGTCTGTAGTCTCATTGAGCAAAAGTTTTATGCAGAAATGCAAAGCACAAACTTAAGAGTCGGCTTCTTTTTGCTATAGAAAATAAATTGTGGAGCTGGATTAATGGATTAAATTCTATGCTATATGAATCGAAACTGCTGTTTTATTTAGGAAAAGATGATTCCATCCCCAGTAGCCCAGTCTATGCCCAAATCCTAATACTGAAGTGATTCCCTGGTATCACATAGTTGGACACCATTTGCCACTTGTCCTGTATCTTTAAGCATTCACTTGACCTTCCACATAGTACTTGCTCACTTTGATTGAGGAGGTCAGTCAACTGTGGTGGCATGTAAGATTCTTGATAGAAAGTTTTGAAAAATGGCATTTAAAAACCTCAACAATTAATTCTATTTGGATCATTGCTTTGCCCATTAAATTTGTCCTGGTTTTTTCTTTTCGGAATCTGGTATTCATCTAGTTGCCAAAACTCCATCTAGGAGTTATCACTCCTGTTCCTTAAATATGTAGTCTATTAAAATACCTGAAAACCTCTCATAAAACAATGGCAAGGACACCAGAAGTTTCTCTAGTGTAATTTCACCCCGGCCACCAAGGATCTGAAAGCCTGCCTTAGCTTTTCATGTGCACAGCAGTAAGTGCACTAAATGTCCCCGGCCACCAAGGATCTGAAAGCCTGCCTTAGCTTTTCATGTGCACAGCAGTAAAAACAAACCTGCACCTGTCACCTGCACGGTGGCCCCTTAAGAAAACCAACAACCCCTGATCTCTACCACCCGCTCTCCTGAGCAGGCAGGGGAGGTGAGTCTCCCAGGCATAGCTCCTTTGGCTTGCAGTGTGCAGCGTGTAGCAGGCAATGAGGAAAGACCTGTCTGTCATTGGGACGAGTGTGACTGGACCCCTGTCCTGCACTATCTACTTGGATCCTCACTTCAAAAGATGCTTTTTGAAGTGGTCCTTTTACTGGGGTGGGGGGAAGACGTAAGGCTGAAAGCTGCTGATTCTCCGGGTGACTGAGCCCATTGAGGTGAGGCTCTTGAGAGACAGCAGCTGGGGTGCCCGGGAGCCTCAGGAGCATGTGGGGAGGACGCCGGGTGTGCCCGGGCAAGCCCTGCTGGGGCGGCCTCTGATTTCACGTGCTTGTATGTCACACACAGACTCGTGACCGTCGAAAGTGGAGTGAAATAAATCCAAGGGCTCCAAGTCCTGCTTTTCTGAAGTTTGTCAGATACCTGACCTCTCACATTGTCCTCTGCCTTTAACTTGTGATCTTATGACACAGCCCAGGAGATGTTAGTGCATTTCTGTTCAAGTGCTATGAATTGGAGCATAAGTTAGAAGCAATTTACTATTCAAAATTAGTATGGATCGCTTCTCGGCCTTTTGGCTAAGATCAAGTGTAAAATTAGTATGGAAAACATAGCATGCTCACAGGTACACATGGCAATGGCTGGGCCACGTGGCGCATGCTTCCTCAGGAAAATTTTTAGAAGCCCACTTTTAAGTGTGCTTTCAGTTGGAAGAAAGTATGGGCTCATTGACAGAAAGCAGCTAAGTATAGGTGGTAAATATTACAGTGGAAGGGTCACCATTTTGGAATGTTAAAAAAGTTTTTGATCTAGCAAATGACTGCATTTGAAGTTGTTAAATCTCATCTTAAAAGAGGATTGCTGTGTTGTTGGAAATAACCATTGGGTAAGTGCATTCAAAAAGTAGCCTGCCACTTTATTTATTTATTTATAGACAGGGAAGGGAGAGGGGGAGAGAGAGAGAGAGAGAGAAACATCAATGTGCGGTTGCCGGGGGACATGGCCTGCAACCTAGGCATGTGCCCTGACTGGGAATCGAACCTGCGATGCCTGGTTCACAGCCCGCGCTCAATCCACTGAGCTACGCCAGCCAGGGCTAAAAAGTAGCCTGCCACTTTAAATTGCATAGTCTCCCCTAAATTAAAATTGTTCAATGTCTTCCTTTTTTGTAGTTTAAAACTTTAGTTCCAAACGATTTAAGTTAAAATGTAAACAAAATGTAGGTCTACAAGTAAAATTTTTTAATACACTTAATTTTTATAGCAAAGTAGTAATGATACGGTATTAAACCCAACTATATTTTATTATTGAATGTTGCTGACCCTTTACATCAGAATGCCCTGTACTCTGTGAAAAATGTTTTCAATTTTAAATCAATTTTCATTGTAAGTCTACTATGAGTGTCCACAGAGAAAAACAAGCAATCCCTTAGGGAGGTGAAATCATCTCAGTGTAATTTCCTGTTTCATTGTGTTAGTTTTCATGTGTAGTGTTCAATGTCTTCATTTTGGCATTGGCAATTCTGTCGATAAGATGGTTTCGTCACTATGTGCACGTGGGTGGCGTGGGCCAGGGTCGTGGGTGCACCCTGCACGTTCCTTTCCAGCCTGCGGCCTTTCTCCCTGCCAAAGTGGTGTGCACAGTACCTCCAGGTGGGGAGAGAGGGGCCTGTCTGCTCCTGCCTGCATCTCGTAAGGCACGGCCGAGGGAAGGAGCATGTGCACGTGAGTGTCTGTACTTTTACCTAAGGCTTGCAGAGGAAATAGAGGGCAGAGGAAATAGACTCTATAAACCTGACAAGTCCGACGGTAATCATTTAAAATGAGTGAGAAACTAAGACATCTGGGCCCTGAGAAGGTGTCTGCCACCTTTTAAAAACCTCCTGCCTGAGCGTGGCAGCCACCATCTCATGGCCCGACCAGCAAGAGAGAGAGACCTGTTGGGGATGTTTGTTGTTATCGGGTTCCAGTGGCTGTTTCATCTGATGACAAGGAAATGCAGGCAACACAGAACTCTCAACCAGAGAAGGTAGCACAGCCCTCCCTGTCAGAGACACTTGGTAGCTTTTCTTTCTGGATTCTCCAGTCTCCAAGCAAGCCATCGTCTTATTAGCGCAGGCACGCTGGCCTTTTCTTACTAGACACAGCTGCCATTTTTTAAGCACCTACTGTACAGATTATTTCCATAATCCACAGATTATTTCTGTGATCCTTACCATGACCCTGGGAGACAGGAATTGTCAGCCCATGTCACAGATGAGGAGACCGAGACCCAGAAGTTAATAAACTGCCTGCGATAAGGCAGTCAGTGTGTCGCCAGGGCCGGATCTCCAGGGCAGCCTGGCTGAGGCAGGGCTCCCCGCCACAGGGCTCTGAGGGGGCAGAGCACGTGGGGCAGACTGAGGAGCATGTTTAAGAAACTGGTTGGCGACGGCCGGCGTTGGCACTCTCAGTGCCACCTGTCCTGGCTGGCAGGACAGTGAGGAGGCTGGGGACCTAGACCTGCAGGCAGGCAGGTCTCAGACTCTGTATCGACACCATGTGCTGAGATTGGGACTCTAGGCAAGTTATTTAGCCTCTTCAGGCTTAGTTTCTTCATCTGCAAAACAGAGGTAATAAAAGGTTGCACCCAGCACTGTCCGTGCTTGATCTCACATGAATCAAGGGTACTTTATAAGCACTAGCCGGTACCGCCATCTGCCTTACTAACACGAAAAGGAGGGGAAGGAAAGGAAAATGCGCCAGCTCCGAGAATGACTCACAAGCTCCAGTGGCCACGGGGAATATACTCCCTGGTATTAACAGTGCCCCTTAATATGAGATTGAATAATAATTTATGGAAATTCTGTGACCGTGTTAGCATTTGCACCAAAACTATATGGCAGTCCCACGGAAATAAAGCTACACTGATGGATGGGTGTGGGTTTTCATCCAAACGGATACATCTAGAATATATTTTTGTTTAAATGTGTAACTAGAGAAGGACGACAACTTCATTTTTACAGCATCACCTATTGACATTAGCTGTCTGGCATCGATCGCTACCTGCCTCGGTGTGCAAAAGCGCCCGGGCCCAGGGCTTGTCAGAGCACCGGCCTAACCATGATTAAGCACGGACCAGCTGACCCCCGAGGCCGGCAGCTACCTTTCATCAGAATTTCCTTGCTTTCAGAGTAGTTTTTCTAAACCTGGATATTATAGTAATGTATGTCTTTTTGTGTGTTTATTTTGGAACAGGGTTTGTGTCAATCTGCCCTAGAGTTAATAAATTGTAGGATTTGCAAAGGAAATATACTGGGACTGAAAACTAAGAAGGCACGTATTTTTGCTCACTAGCAGCTACCCCTCACAGCACAGATGTAGAATCTCAGGATCCGGGAGGGAGCCATCGGGCGAAGGACTGTGAAGTTAACATGTAATGCCACGGTGCAGAGAGCGCTCGACTCAAATGAAAAGAATTTTCTTTTTGAAGCCGATCAGTACGAGGTTCCAGGAAGTCAGGGAAGGGAGAACTTTAAAGGAAGGTTTCAGTTACACAGCAGTGACAAGAAATGTCTCCTGATTTGTTTGTGTAATGTGCTGCAGCTCAGGCATGAGGACACCCCTGTGGAACAAGCAGGGCCGTCTGCCCCTCAGAGCCCAGCCTGCACCAGACATGCCTCCTTTCACACGCACTTGGTGCTGCAGAGAAAAGTTCTGAAACCTGCAGGTTTGTCTGCCCTTTGCTTGGTCATTGCCTTTCTCTGACAGACTTTGGGAGCTTACGTAGCCTTTTGCTTTTACTGGCTTCTTTCCTTTTTACATTAGTACATGAAATATATAGATTTATTTATACAATAATAATATTTATATATAATAAATGTTATCAATTACCATATTTTTCAGACTATAAGATGCACCCCCCCCAAAATTTGGGAGGAATAATGGTGGTTAATGCTGCTGTTGAGTTCTGTTTACACTTACATTGGTGAAATATTATGTTATTTATGTTATTAAATATTTTACCACATTTTTTGCTTCAAAAATTTTTTTCCTATTTTCCTCTAAAACCTAGGTGCATCTTATGGTCTGAAAAATATGGTACTACAATATATTTTAATATATTTGTTGGTAGTGTTCATCTGTTGACATTTAGGTATTTTAAAATCTATAAAGTCTATGATTATGTTGAACTATTATTGTGTCAAGGGGGCCAGAACTGGGCACACATCTAAGGTGTTTTTTAAAGCTGGATCATTGCTTAGAAATTAAAAACAACATTGGGCTTTTAAGTCAAAATATGCTTTGAAAAATAAGGTGCTATTTACCAAGGTCATTCTGTACTAAGTTATAATGAGAAAAGCTTGAGAACATCTTTTTCTAAATCATGAAATTTTCTCTCCTTGCATGACTTTGTGATGCCAGGAGACTGCCTGTGGCCACAGCAGTGACCACGGGAAGGGAGGTGAAATGTGAATCCTTCGGAGAGACATTTTACTCTGAGCATGCCGTATACAGTTTTGTTTTAAGTTCGTCCATTCATTTATTTAAAGTATTGCTAATTCCACAAGCCTAAAATCCAAATCACAGAAAATCTGTAAAAAAAAATCACTATTTAAGATAAAACATATACACATATGTAGTAGGACAAGAACAGAAAAAGAGACCATTAACATATTTGATCTAAATTAATTCCATCATTGCTAGCAGTTGAAATTATTTAATCTGATTATAGAATTGAACCCAATAAACTGAAGCTACTGCAGAAATAAAACATTGTGACAAAGGAGCTTAAGGGTTTGTATACAGCCACAAAATTCCTGAGAAAAGAACTTTCCATTCAAATATCAAATGTTCTTTCTCTTTAAGAGTAGTTAAACTCTACTTAAAAAAAAAACAACAAAAAACTAATGAGCTGTTTCTAAACCAGCCTCTTATCCTAAAGCACCTTTGATCCAAATGGATCACAAACTTAAATAAAATGACATCTGTCCTCAGGCTATTTCTAGATAGGGAAAACACATCTGTTCTAAGAGCCCTTAGCCAAAGAGCCAGAAGAATTCCTTAAAAAAAGAAAAGAAAAAACTCTGTAATCAGTATGAAGGGAAGAGGCTAGAGGTTGGAAGGAATTAGGAAAGCACTACTCTTAAGAGGATAAAAAGATAACCGAATTTAATTCCTGTGAAACGTTTAGCCTTTCTAGGAAAGCTTGGGTGACGAGACTCCCACAGTGGGAGCGTCTTTGTGGATGGATGTGAACACACCTGTTCAGGAAGAGTGAAACAAAACCTGAACTGACTTCCCTCCACACACAGGTCACCAAACATCTGTCATAAGTTATCAATTACTAGCCTAGACTGGGCTCAAGCCTGTGACCTGAGGTTGAAAAATCCACATAGCTCATTCTCTCTCTTCCTCAGTCTGTGGCTTTTCCCTGTACCCCCATTAAAGCTTCTGTGTAAATCTCCAGGGGTCTGGAAGATCGGGTTGACCCCACGACATTGATAATGTATTTACACCCAGGGTCTCTATGAGCAGTACCCTGGGGCTGATGGTAGCTAGGATTTTGTGACTTGCAGTAATGTGACTAGCTCCAAAAAGATTTAGCCAATAGTTGGCATACTTCCTTAATTGCATAAGTTTCTTAATTGCAGCCTAAAGATAATGTCTCTTTGTGTGTGTATGTGTGTGTGTGTGTGTTTTGTGTATTTTAAGATTTTGGCTTTGATTAAATATCAGTACATATAAAACCTCTGCACAAAAACAACCAAAAACTCTCTGGGCATGACTGCCCAGGTGAGCTACTTCCCTTGTAAATAATTTTTGGAGGTAGTACTAAGTCAAAGTTTTGGTGACAGCATCAACCGTCAACCCACTTCATCCTGTTGTGTCACGTCCCTGGAACATCCCACCTCCGCTGGAGAACAAGCCCTACCCATTGCCAAGCCGAGGGCACCCGTTCAACCCACTGTTGAGTGACTTGGAGCAATCTGCTTAACTTTCTGGGATCTCTGAAGCCTATCTTTGGTCTAAGCTGAATGCTACCTTAGTCCTTTGCAGTTCTAAAATTCTGTGAAAATAGAAAGCAGTGCAAGAGAATTGTGGTAAAGACAAATGCAAGTGGTCAGTGGGGCTCTGGCGTTGGAAGTCCGAGGTTGCCCAGGCTCAGCATGCTGCTTACTCTGCCTTAGCCTGATTTCCCCAGCTTGGATTGGACCCAGACACCCAGTCAGTCTCTCCCAGTGCAGAGCCTACAAGGCGCCCACCACCCTGGTAAATAGGTGCACTCTCCATTGCTCCAGTTAAGCTTTGAGAAGCAGCCCAACTCAGCATAAGTGAGACTTCAGGGTTTTGGTAAATAGCCAGGGATGACAGGGTTGTACATTTTCAAACTGGGTTTGAAGGGAAGATACACCATGACCTTGGAGTGGGCAGTGCTTGGTATGCTGAGGAGGAAACAGCGCGGAGCTGAGTGGAGGAAGAGGACAGGGGTCTGAGCCGATGAGAGTGCAGAGTTGAGCGTGGGTGTGTGGGTGGCTTTGGGAAGCATGGGCAAGGACCGGAGGATCTTTGGCTTTCACTCTGAGCGAAATGGGGAATCATTGGAGGATTTTGAACAGAAGAGGGACAGGATCTGACAGAGTTTTAAACAAGTAAATAGGAGCCACAGCAAAAATAGAGTAGGAGGGGTCAGACAAGAAGCAGATAATAGGTGGAATACTGAACCCTTGCACCAGCTCTGCTCTGAACATACTGTGCACCCATGGGCCAGCCATTGCCCAACGGAGCCTCAGGGTTTCGTCTGGGGATTGAAAAGATATATAGTAGTTGAGGTTCCTATCCATTCCAATTTTTGGTGGGTCAGTAATTGGAGGACTACTTAGAAAGTGACCCTAGTAAGTGTTCAAGCATTTTTACACATGGTGATTGCTGAATTTATGCCTTCTTTCCAATAGTTTTTTATTTTATTTTATTTTATTTATTTTTAGAGAGGGAAGGGAGGGAGAGAGAGAGAGAGAGAAAAACATCAATGTGCGGTTGCTGGGGGCCGTGGCCTGAAACCCAGGCATGTGCCCTGACTGGGAATCGAACCTGCGATGCTTTGGTTTGCAGCCCGTGCTCAATCCACTGAGCCACGCCAGCCAGGCACCCAATAGTTTTTTTTAAAAGACAAATTTTGAAACTTAGCACATTAGCAACACAGGACATTTCATGGGTGCTGGTGGAAGGCTGTGCGTTACTGAAGAACACTGCTTTGGTGATGTAAGGAAGAGGGCTCACGCTGTGCCGGCTGTAAATGATAGTTTGGGGAAATGGTAGCCGCCACTAAAGACAAGTGCACACACACGTTCCTCCTTGGAGTGATGCACATTTAAGCAGAAAACGAGGGGGGTCAGATGATTGTTTTTTTTATATTAAGTATAATCATACTTGGATTTAGCATATAAGAGGCCAAAATCCAGAAATCTTAAAGTCAGAGAGGATTCCAATGACGATGGAATACAAAATTAGGGACCTCGGCTAAGGAGAATACGCATTTGCTGCTGTGGGCAATTTCTAACTAACTCTTTAAGTTATAACAATAATGACCTGATTTATAAACTCATAATTCACTCTCAAAAGTAGAAATTCCCAGATATACTCTCAGGGAGGTTCTTTTCCTTTTGTTGTTGGCCATTGAACCTCATTTAGCTAATCAATCCTTCGGGCTGTAAATTAAGCTGGGGGCTGGGGGAGGGCTGTCTGCTCTTCTCTACCTGCAAGTGAATCTACAACAGTTCACTCCGCCGTGGATGGAGTGAACTAGATGTGAAACACTGAAAGGGAAGAAGGCTCCTGCCTGATCATTTTACTTGCACGCGGAAGGATTTCAGTGCTCTGTGTTTCCTTGAGAGAAATCCCGTGGTGCCAATTAACCTAACTTATTCCAAAACAATTCTCTGTTTGGAAAGAATAATTTTCATGGTGGGTGTTCCTGGAAATCATACGCCTCCTCCTCCCTTGTTGCTACTGAGACGTGTGCGTTGCCACCTAACATCCCAGCTTCGTTTCCACGCGCTGTGTAGATCGAGCTATTTCCCACACTCAGTGTCAGGTAATCTGTTTTAATTTTGTCCAGTGCACACATATTTTAACCTTTAGTCATTTTTTGTTAATGTGGAAAAACCATCTCTACCTAATATGAAGCCAAATAGTTCATGTCAAAATTATCAAAAACACTAAAAGCAGGAGATTTGTTTTAATCAGGAAATGGCTTTTCTTGCAAAATTTTTAAAGGACGTTGACTTTCTTGGCTTCAGTGGCATCTTCATTTTCCTTTGAAATACTGTGAGAGCACTCTCGCTCCAGCGTGAGGCAAAACCAGACGAGGAGAGACTGACGAGGATTTTAACTACATTGGTAATAAATACATTCTCTATTGTATTAGACTGTTTTGGTGATTTCAGATTTCTGGAGTATTTTTTTAAAACCTAATAAATCAATTAACCAATGTTCATTCTAAGATTTAATTTGGGGAAGAGAATATATGTGCTTTTCATCAGGTCACGCATCTTTCTTAAGTCTGAAACCAACCACACACAAAGAATTTAATTCTGACAGACATTTGTTCTCAGCATAAATACTTGAGGGCCAATAGTTGTCCCCACTTAATCATGCTTCTTAAAAGTGAATTCCAGAGGACTCGAGGCTCCAAGTGACCCCTGGTAAGGTGAGTTGTCAGTAAATTACTTTTATGATGTGCCCCAGGGAAGCAGGTCTGCTAGGAACTGGGTAGGAAGCTGGCCCCCTCTTGCCTGCGGGGGGGATGACCTTTAACTTTATCTAACCTTTGCATTTCTAATGCTAAGTTTCTGGGAGGCATTTAGTCACAGGGGAGGATATCATATTAAAAGAGAGACCTCTCCCGAAGCCAGAAGACAGTGTTCACTGCACATTTGTTGTTAGAACTTCTAGGCGAAGTGTGCCAGTAAGCTTTTTGTCTCTACGATTTAATTTTAAATGCCAGACACTTAATGAGTTGAAGTGTAAATGAGTTCAAAACAGATCCATAGTTACATTATGACTGTCTTGGGTGCCCTTTGGAAAACACGGTAGAAAATTGAATCCCTGTAATTTTGCTAATTTGAATTTTTTGTGGCACTTGAAAATTTGGAAGAGCCATTAAAGGTGAATGAGGATATTCCATCAGAATAGATGTATTTTTTTCAAAAAATATGTAGTTTTCAGAACAGGTCTTGTCAGTTATTTTGTTGTGGCCATTATGAGCAAGGTTTTTATTGTGCTATTTGGGAGCAATAATGTACATGGAAATTATCAGGAATTTTGATTCAGTTTTGTTTGAAAAAATCCTTATGTGGCTATATTAGACTGAAAACATTGGAAAATAATGCTTTTTACAGGATATAAAATATAAAGCGATCATTAATTTCCCATTAATGGTTAGGGCATGACTTAGGTATGTAAACCCAGATGTCTGTATTTGAGTTCCATTGTTTTAGTTCTGTGAATGTCTAATTTTTCTTCTTCTCTCGTTACTTTTGGATAACATTTCATGGGCATTTTAACTCCTTCCTAAAGAAAAGTATTTCCTTGCTTCGTTTTACTGTCTATAAGTATATTATATATTCAAAAATATGTATATACATTGTTATACATCTACATGTATAATAGAACACTGAGTGGTTGAATGAAATATTAATAAAATAACCTTTTCAAAAACCTACACACCTAATTTTTAAGCAGACAATGTATAGGGGTATAAGTACATAGACTGAAGGTGGAATATTTCCATAACCTCTTTGCTTCACAGTTCACATCATAGCGTAAGCAAAGCCAAGCAGTGAGAGCCTTGCATTTGATAGAAACCCTTTGAGGAGATCAACAATTAGCAGTCATAGAAGCAATTAATGTAACTTCAGTAATGTTTCAGTGGGGAAGGAAAGAGTTCAGCAAATTCTTTCCTGTAAACCGAAGGATCTGGCTCCAGAGCATATATAAACAAGATGTAAGATTTAAATATAGCTTCAATGCCACCCAGGAGTGGAACTCAATGGTAAAAGAGTTGTCAACAGACAACACTCCTGAAATGGGGAGGAAAATACTGAACCGATGTCACGGATGTTAGAGCACAGCCAGGGGCTGCCCCCAGACCCGCCCGCAGTGTCTTCTGCTCCCTGCCCCACCCCGGTGGTTTATCTCTGCATCTGGCAAACAGCGTAGTAAAACACGACATAACTCACTGATAACTGTAGGAAGATTTAACTTGAAAAAAATGGCACTCAATGTCACTATTTTGAAACACATTTTGAAAGTGATAGAATGAAATAGATGACATATTAAGATACTAATATTCAAACTGTCCTATGAAGTTTGCTAATTTGAATCCTACCAAAAGCATTTCTTTGTCATCGTGTCCGATACTACTGAGATACGACTCCATGGTTTTCATTGGTGCATTTGTCTGGTTTTGTCAAAATTTTCGTGTGAAAAGTATCTCGATGGCTATAACTACTACAGCCTATTCCACATTTGTCATTGTTTGGAGATTTGCTATTCAATGACCACTAAACATGGACGTGGAGACTCATTCATGGTACATGTCAGGTACTGAACTGGACCATCTCTGGAACCCCACCCAAAACACAGGGCCTGGACTGTGAAGGTCGTGCCCCTCAGGAAAACCAAAGTTCTCTGACCAGAAAAAAAAATGCATGGTGGGCAGGAAAAGCAATGGGAGTATAAGCAACTCAAATCTAATGAGGAAGAGAAAATAGAGTAAGTGACCTGGTGTGTGCTATCGTCAAAGCTAAGTACAAACAAAGTCTGGGAGAACCCAGTGGAAAGAGCAGGTGATTCCATCCAAGGGTGGCACCTCCCACAGGGAACGATTCTTCAAAAGGGTATGGACGGACCAAGGGAAAAGCGTTCCATGCAGGAAGCATCGTGAAGGGCTCAAGATCAGGCTACATATGTAGCCTGAGGCAAGAGACGGTGCCCAGAAGGGGTCTCCCACACAGCTAGGGATTCTGGGTTTCCTCCAATGGCAGAGGGTGACGACAGACATGGCCAGCACCCAGGAGTGTGCCAGGCTCCCATGGTGCCAGCTGGTTTCTGCAGGCTGCTGGGACTGCCCTGCTTTCCCTTGGAGGGGTTCTGGGAGCTTCTCCTGGTCTGGAGGGCAAGGCAGCTTAAGAACAGGATCTAGAAAGAATTGAAAAATGAATAAAAGTGAACGCAAGGGGAGAAGACCCTAGGAAAGACAGAAACTCAATTCAAATGGGCTTAATCAAAAAGCAAAACAAAACAACCACTGGCTTTGCTTTCCCCTGCCTCGGCTTCCTTTTCCCCCAAGGTGGCCTCATCCTCGGGCAGGTTGCTTTCTGAGACACACATTGTAGCCACTCCAGGCCCACGTCCTACCATCCCAGCAATGCTAGAGGAATAGCAGCGGCTTTTCCCTATGAATTCCAACCTGAGCCGCTAAGCCAATGCCATGCCAGGGCTCTAGTCACGGGCTACCACGATCAGCCTGAGTTGTGTGCCCTTTTCTGCAGCCAGGAGATGTGATCAGCATGGCCCAAAGCAGTGATGTTTTCAGCCAGCATGCCACAAGAGTTTTTCAAACACACAGTACCTGACTGTTTGGTCAGAGGTGATCACCTCTTTCCCCTTAGACTATTACCAACAGAAAAAGCCAACAGCCGGCGAACCCCAGAAGCGCAGGGGCGGCTGACAGACCAGTGGCAGATCCTGGGCCCGGGAGGCAACAAGCAGACCCAGTGCGCCACAGCCACACGTTCACGCGCAGACAAACTAAGCGAAAACGGGCAGCAACACAGACCACGCAACCCAGGGACCCAGCGCCGGGAAACAAAGCCTAAGAGCACCGACTGAAAACACCTGTGGGAGCTGAGGCCGGGAGATTCTCTCAGCCTTGCAGGAGGCTCCTCGGGGAAGCCCACAGAGTCCGAGAAAGTGCACAGGCCCATCCGTCCGGGAGCCAGCACAGGAAGGGCCCAGTTTGCTTGTGGGAGGCGGCAGGGGGGACTGGAGTCCTAGAGAGAATGGAGCAGGCACCATTGTTCCCTCTCAGACCCCACCCCCACATACAACATCACAACCCAGCGACTGGGGTGCCCCACCCTGGTGAGCACCTAAGGCTCTGCCGCCCTTATGTAACAGCTGCAACCAGACCAAAGGAAAATAAAAAATAAAAAAGATGGCTCAAAGAGAATTGAAAGCCCCAGAACCAATTTTTTTAAGTGACCAAGAGATAGCCAACCTATCAGATGCACAGTTCAAAGCACTGGTTATCAGGATGCTCACAGAATTGATTGACTTCGGTCATAAATTAGATGAACAAATGCAGGCTACAATAAGATAAATGAAGGAAAATGCACAGGGAACCAATAGTGATGGGATGAAAACTGGGACTCAAATCAATGGAGTGGACCAAAAGGAAGAAAGAAACAACCAGACAGAAAAGAATGAAGAAACAAGAATTCAAAAAAATGAGGAGAAGCTTAGGGACCTCCAGGACATCTTTAAACATTCCAACATCCAAATTATAGGAGTACCAGAAGGGGAAGAGGGAAAACAACAAGTGGAAAAGTTATTTGAACAAATAATAAAGGAGAACTTCCCAATCTGGCAAGGGAAATAGACTCCCAGGAAGTCCAGGAAGCTCAGAGAGTCCCAAAGAGGATGGACCCAAGGAGGAACACACCAAGGCACATCATAATTACATTAGCCAAGGCAAAAATGAAGGAGAGAATCCTAAAAGCAGCAAGAGATAAGGGGACAGTTACCTACAAAGGAGTTCCCATCAGAATGTCAGCTGATTGCTCAAAAGAGACCTTGCAGGCAAGAAGGGGCTGGAAAGAAGTATTCCAAGTCATGAAAGGCAAGGACCTACATCCAAGATTGCTTTATCCAGCAAATCTATCATTTAGAATGGAAGGGCAGATAAAGTGCTTCCCAGATAAGGCCAAGTTAAAGGAGTTCATCATCACCAAGCCCTTATTATATGAAATGTTAAAGGGACTTACCTAAGAAAATGAAGATTAAAAATATGAACAGTAAAAAAAGACTTCAAACTCACAGTTAGTAACAACTATACCTAAAACAAAAGCAAACTAAGCAAACAACTAGAACAGGAACAGAAGCACAGAAATGGAGATCACATGGAGGGTTAGCAACAGGGAAGTGGGAGGAGGAGGGAGGGGGAAAAGATAAAGAGAATATGTAGCAGAGAGAATAGGTAGAAAATAGACAGGGGGAGGTCAATAATAGTATGGGAAATGTAGAAGTTAAAGAACTCATGACACATGGACATGAACTAAAGGTGGGGGAATGTGGGTGGGAGAGGGTGGGCAGGGTGGAGGGGAGCAAAGGGGGAAAATGAGACGACTGTAACAGCATAATCAATAAAAAAATAAAAATAATAATGACTTAAAAAAAGAGTGGAAATAAATGAAATAATAAAATAATATAGAAAATGAAAAAAAAAAAGAAAAGAAAAAACCAACAGCCAGTACAACAATAGCCATCGGTGTGAATGAATCAAAATTATACCTGTTTTTTTCTCCGGTTGGCAAAAATATATTTTTTGGTGTGCTACACAATTTTAGTAATCAGTTTTTGTGTGCCGTGAGAAGAGAGAGATTGAAAATCCCTGGTCTGAGGCACTGAGGGCTGAGTGCGGAGGGGGTGGTACCCAAAAGGAAAATCCAAGCGCTGTTGCCAGATCACGATCACTACTCACTGGACAAATAAGACTCCTTCAAATCCAAGCCCAGGCTCTCAACAGTCAATCCCACCTCCCTTCATCCCCATGCCGCTTTAAATTTAAAAAAAAAAGAAAAGAGGATTTTATTTATTTACTTTTAGGGTGAGGGGAGGGGAGGGAGAAAGAGGGAGAGAAACATCAATGAGTTGCCTCCCACTCTCGCCCTGATCGGGGATCAAACCTGTAACCTAGCCATGTGCCCTGACCGGGGATCAAACCTGCAACCTTTTGGTGTACGGGACAATGCTCCAACCAACAGAGCCACACTGACCAGGGCAGATGGTACTTTCTTAATATGCACATGATACTAACTTGTTGCTTACGTCTGCTTTTGTTTGGAGGACATGCGGTCCAACAAACTTAGATTTGATGTAGGCTTTAAAAGCAGTGTTGAATGTGTTTGCGTAGAAAGCTGAAATGATTTGACCCTTCTGCTTTACTTCACCACCCTGGCCCCTTGTCAGACCATTCATTCTGCCACCTGGCTGTGTCGGTTGATGGGAAGGTCCAGGTAGGGATCCAGCCAGAGGACTGTTCACCAGAAGATGGTAATAAAGCTACTTTCTGTTTGATCCAAAAGCTGACAGAGCTGTGGGATTCAGCTCGGAGGAATCATCTGTTGTACGAAGGTCTGTGTTTAGGAACATACTGTTTCCTCGAGCTTTGCAGACCTGCAAAGCCAACACGGCTCAGCCCCCCACGGGGGAGGTGGCTATGGGGGTGTCCTTCAGTCACTGGTGATTCGTTCGTCAGGCTAAGGTTTGCTGGACTTCTAACTGAGCCAGAGGCACTGGAAAAGGTCCAGAAATCCTGCCTTTTTTTGTTGGTGGACTACGATGAGTTGACCGTAAGCACTCAGATAGAGATTTACAGTACTAAAGAGAAGGAGGGAAGGAAGGAGGGCATTTGAATTAGTGTCCCAGGGTTACCTCCTAGGCAGGGCAGATACCGCCCCATTTACTTATACAATCATTTGGCATGAGGTTGTCTCATTGTTCCCAGTATTAACCTGAAAAATGCTAAAATGCATAAACTTAACCATTTATCTGTAACAGGGAATGGGAGCATCTTATTAACTGAATATTCTTATTAAATAATAATTAAAAAGGTACATAGGGAAAATACCGATTTTCAAAGAATGCACATGAAGTTTTGATGAAAACAGTACCAAACACTATTTATCCTTAGAGACAAAATGTAAAATATTGTGGTATTCAGGTCATCCTTAGAAACGTATAGAGTTCGCCGCCCCTTGCCATCCTGCAATGAAACCCTTGAGGCTAGACAGGTTTCGGAACTCAGTGATTTTCCAGATTCATACTAAGTCAGTCTGGTTCACATATGACATATTACCTGCCAGCCCTGGTGGGTCCTGGGATAGCAGTTTGTAGTACTATTGGTAGTATTAATATATCTGCGGAAAAATATCAGAATACTCAGACTGCGTAGAATAAACAAAGACTACAAACTGCTTCACAGCAGTTCAGGTCTAGTTTTTCTGACAAATAAATTTCCACTGAACCTATTTTTAAAAAAGCTTTTCAAAGCTTTTCGGGGTTCAACGTTGCCTCGCAGAGATTGCAAACGGGCTCGGTCATAGTGCCGTGCTTTAGTGTCTCGTTTGGGTGGCAGTCGGTTCTACATCGCCTTTCAGGGACCGGCTGGGAAAGCGAAATCAAGCAAAAATGGCTCCTGAGCTTCAAAGAAAATAGCTGTCACTAAGTGCTTTAGTTACAAAATCATAAAACTTTTGGAAGTTCGAAAGGGACCTCTGGAATCGTTCTACCCTCGAGGAAATTCAAGCCTGCAGAGGCGCAGTGATTTGTTTGAGGTCGGTGAGGCACGCAGAGCCATGCTGACATTGAATTATACGTAAAGGAAATTTCCTCATTTAACAAGTCTGCTGTTTTGCTGTAGGTTCTCCCAGAATGTTCATGTTTCTGAGTGACAGTGAACAGTGGACTAGAAACTTGGAGGATATAGAGGGGGGGCTCTAAAGACAGATTTACTGAGAAGTGGAAGCTGATAGCAGGGTGAGAACCTCATACCATCACAACCCCCAAAGGCTAGACAGCGCGACGAATGGATTCACGCTGGGGCGACGCTATCTGTCGGCTGTTCAGGTGCCCGGAATCAAAGCAGACGTCATGCTTTTCCCTGGACACAAAGGGAGGGCCTGTGTGGCACTACCTGTCACCAACCCACTCACCTTGCGTGACTTTTATTTCTTTGAAAACAACCCCACTTGACTTGGGGTGGTGAACACACAATACAATATTTCAAGTGATGCAGAATTGTTTACCTGGAACCTGCATAATCTTATTAACCAATGTCACCCCAATATATTTGGTTAAAAAATAAATTTAGAAAGATACAAAAATATCCGCAAATATCAAAGTAAAAAAAGAGAATTGCCTCCACTTCTCAATGATATTTCAGTAAGATGAGATTTCTCTGGGAAGAGAGAGATGAAATGGGAACATTAGGGTCGTTTGTTGATAGTTATTTGCTAGGGAAAAAATATGTGCAAAGCAAAATACAGGTGAGACCACTTTTTTAAAGTAGCATACTAAGATACTAAGAAAAAGTTAAAATTGTATTTACAAAAGCAAGGATGTATGAAATATACTCTTTAAAGATCATCAGTCCAATTTTTATAGCTTGGCCTCTGTTAAAATGCAAACATCCCAGAGAAAGCTGACTCTTTTCTTTCCCAGGCCTTTTAGTTTAGTTAGAGAACAAACTTCAGCTCTTTCTTCAAGGGCAGATTTTGATGGGGAGAAACCTGGAGGATGTGCGTGTTCAGAAGGGTAGAAATAGATCGCTTTAAGCAGAGACAGAAAGGCAGGACCTGAGAGAGTTTGGGCATTGAAAACAAATCTCTGATTTTGTAATCTGGCCCACGTGAAAACAGTACCTTCCAGAATGGAGCTCCGTTGCCAGATCATGGGATTTTTTATGTTCTTAGTTAAGAATGTTTAAACCCTGGTAATTTGCTTAGACTATTGATCTGCAATCTGATGGATGTTCCTCATTTTTGTTTTAAAATAAAGAATCTGGGGTCAGCTTGAACAAAGATAAAACATTTTCTCAATCTTCATCCCCACTTGGGATAAATGACCAGAGCACATGCTATTTACTTTATTCTTCATTTTTGAGAAATAAAGAGTAAGTGCAGGATATTTAGGAGTTTATGAATATAAAAGTTGGCCTATGGTTAAAAAAGTGGCACAATTAAATAATTTTCTTTTTGATTTAGTAATGTTAAATAATTAACAAAGGATCACTGTGGTTACAATAGCTGGTTCTTGGAAATTAAATTTAAGATTATAGTTAAATAACTTTATTTAAACCTTGCAATAAGTTATACCACATATGTGGATATTACATAGCTTGTGGGCCAGAGTAAAGTACACTTACGACATACTATGTAGTAATGACTTAGATTAAGAATTGGCAAACTATAGACAGAATCTGGCCCACTGCCTATTTTTATAAATAAAGTTTTATTAGAACACAGCCACACCATTTGTTTACATATTATCTATGGCTACTTTTGACCTACAACAGAGGAGTTGGAAAGTTGCCATACAGAGAGATTCTATGGCCTGCAAATCCTTAAATATTCTCTATCTGGCCCTTTAAGAAAAATTGGGCTTATCTCAGATTAGTTATTCTCAAAACACTACTCTCTGAGAAGTTACATTGCTTTAAATCTTTGAAGACTCTAGACTACCACTGACACGGTGATATTTGAACAGATTAGGGATATCTTGAAAACTTGGTCCATTTCTCTAAAAGTATGCTACTCGTTTCATGGCTTGTATTTCCTCGGGCTTTGACTTTTTTAGGACATCATTACAAAGAACTGTTTTTGAGCGCTCCATGTATGGGACTAGTGGGAAGAAGGTGGTAGAAGTGCTTTTGATTGCATCCCGCAACTTCCTGCTCTAAAGGACTTACGGGGGATTTCTTTCCATCAGTGATCCGCATGCCCAGGCTTTTATGCGAACACATTTCGAATTCCAACCCCGTTGTCTTGGCCCCCTGAATATACCGCTGCTCCCCCCAACTCAGTGCGCCACTGAATATATATCTGCATCCTCCTGCACTATATGCAGTAGCCCTAGCCTGCTCTCGGTGACTTCGTCCTTTACATCCTAAATGCTGCCACCACCATTGTCTGCCACGCGTTCCTGGAGGACAGGGACCATCCCGATGTCACCTGCCTCCACTCTAGCCTTTGGCACCACTGACTATGCAGAAGCTGACATTTTCGTCTAAAAATAGACTTTTAGAATTTTCCTCCTTTGCCCATGCTCAAGAGTTGGAATATGTATTAAAGTAAGGGTGATCTTTTAATTTATCATCCAAACTGGAATACTTCTGAGAGTAAAGAGAGGCTCGTAATCGTTTTACTAGAACACAGACCAGAAGTGCGTCCAAGTAAACTAGGATACGTGGTCAGCCTGTTTCACGCATTTTAAAATTACAGAGTATCCTTAACTATACTGTATCTGATCATTAAATATTTACTGTAAAATAGACACAACAATGACCTTGATGATGGCAACAAAAATTACCAAAAGCAAAAATGTTTTAAAAGTTGAGGGAATGCCAGTTAACTTGCACTTAGTTATTCTATGTCTGTGAAATGCAACAGGATGACCCAGCCACTTCCTCTTGCTTCCTACTTCCATCCCTCCCTGCACCTTCTCTCCCTTTCAGTCACCGGGGTCAGCAGGTGGATGTCACCATGGACAATTGCCACGAGAAGCAGGGGGAGAAAAGCAGGAGGAAGAAAGGAACTGATGAAGGGTTGTGTCGGGATTAGGAAGCGATGTCTTGCACAAGCCATCTAGCTTCATTTTTCTTCCTGTTTAATAATCACTGCTTTTCAAAAGAAAAAAGCAGAGTTGGGCGTGCATCGATCTTTCAGTAAGCTTCACTTATACAGTAGAACTCGAGCACACATTAAATTATGCAGTTCACTATATTAAGCCAGCACTTTCCAGTCCACCCAAAGTTTCCAGGAAAGTTCTGTCTGACCTTTGTATAAAAGACCACCTTCACTAGGTGACTTATTTTTGCTGCCCTCTTGGGTGGTCGAATGAGACAGATTTCCCTGCTGAACAACATACAACCTTCTTTTTGCCAACTGAACGTTGCACTGGGCTGTGGCTTGGAGGAACAGTTTCTCAATACTATAAACAACACTTTCTTGGAACAGCTGGTTGCTTAAGCATAAAGAGAAGTTACTCTTGGTTTCGCCTTGAGTAGCATATGAATTGGTTAAGGAAGTAAGTGTGGCTGACCCACCAAATTACAGTGGCCATAATATAATTAAGGTCAGTATCCTCCCTGGAGTCCCTAAGAAGTATTATTATGACACCAAACTTAAAGAAAGGGAATTTTTTAAGAGCCAGGAAATTAGTGAGAAGCAGTCTTTGGGGAAATGTTGCAAAGTTGGAAAAAAATCAGTAGGAACAGAATAAGATTTGTTCAAGGAAAAAGGCTGGTTAAAATACAGTATTTTGTTTTATGCGATCCTGAGTACCTTAAGTGAGTATCTCTCAAAAGAGGAGTGTGTCTAAGGATTAAAGATTCTATTGGAGTTAGGATGGGGAAGACGAGGGGGGTTCCAAATGCATGTGAAATCTGAAAACCAAGAAAAATAGGAAGTGTTCCTAAAAGGGATTTTGGGGAAGGCATTTATTTGCTCTCTGCTTACCCAAGGTAAATTGTACTTAAAGGTAAAGTTTCTGGTAACAACTTGGACTACTAAGTTACAGACAGTGCAGACTATTAAAAGGTTATTAAAGGCATAAAGGCCTCTGCACATAGAGAAGGGGACACAGGAATGAAGTTGTAGAGAGAAGTCGGGCTCACCGTACGCCCACGGCCTTCTCTGCAAAGCCACCTGTGCCATCGTCAGAGCTACACAGGGACCAGAGTTCCTCAGAATGTGTGTGAAAGCTTCAACACTAAAAACAAAGATGCTTAGACTGGATTTCCTTCCACTGCTCTATATCCCTTAGGCTCCCTGACAGAGTGGTTTAAAATAAATGATCAAGGTTTATTTTATGATCAAAGACAAGGGTGATTTATTCTATGGTAATATGCCACGGCTTTGTCACTTTCTGTAATTGTTCTGTGCGTCCAGTCCTCATATCACTCATTGATTGTTGCTGAATAACCGGGTGACCCTACTTATGCGTGTATGTCCAGGCACCAGCCACCCATGTGATAACTCCTCTGATATCCTAATGCCATTCTTTTTATGCATCCTGCCAAAGAAGGCTACATTGCAATAAACATTGCTTTCCTATAAGTGGAGTGTTTTGGGGAAGAGGAGAGGACCATCACTCAGTGTGAAGTACGACCCCACAATGGTGCAGGTCGAACAAACCGCAGGACTGAATGTACTACCTGGCAAATCCATCTCTTACACAGGCAGTCTTCTCCATCCCTTCGGTTTAGACAATGCATTGATCATATTCTAGTATAAAACTTAATGCTGCGTTCCTTCTTCATTTCTACCAATTTCACAGAGGCTATTTCAGCCTCCTAGAAGGAGGAACTAAGGACGTTTATTAGATAGGCTCGAAAGTCACTATGCCTTACGCCCACGGGAAAGGAGAAGCCAGCCCCGTGCAATGTTTGGGTTCTGTCTGTGCAGAGCTGTCCTAGGTTACACTGGTGCTTCGGCATCTCCCTTCCTCCCCCCATCAATCCTGTCATCTTCCCACCACAGAGCCAGAAAGGTCATTAGGTCTAATGAGTGCTTTAGGTGTTCCAGGTGCCGAATAGCTTTTGGAATATTTTTGCTCTTGGCCAATAGATCATTTTAGCATTATCAAAGGTGAAGCTAAATGTGAAACTTTACACTGCATTTGCATATACTTTTTAACTTAAGGAAGGCCATGGACCTTTGCTAAGTTCTACTAGTTCCAGACGCACCCTACTTAATCCTTACAACAGTCCTATAACCTGGCTGTTATTATTCCTAATTTATAGAGGAGAGCATTCATGTTTAGAAAACTTAGTAGTCTCCCCAATCTAGTATCCAGGATTCAAACTCATGTCTGTCTGACTCTAGTAACCACGCAAATCCATCCAACAACCAGCCAAATCCAACCTGTGAACATTAGAAGATTTGCTCCAGAATCAGCACTGATTCCCAACTCTGCTGTCTTCTGCGAGCATTACATAATAAACTAACACACAGTTAGACCCGGGTCATGCTCCTGCTCCCGTCAGCCTCTGACTCCAGGTATGGGTCAGCTTTGGAAGAGTTTGTTGAAGCCGAAAAAGAAGCTACACTTGGCTTTGCCTTGAGCCACACGAATTGCCAGGCAGTTACGTGTGCCTTGCTAGAAGAGCCACAGTTTGATGCTGGTTGACAGAGTGTCCCAGGCAGCCAACAGGTGGAAATACATTATTCATGAAAGTCTTGGGGAACAGGCTCATGTGGTGAGGAAAGCCTTTTCCCTTTCCTGGGTGGGTGGAAAGTTCCATTTTCTACCGAAATAAATTGAGAGTCTAAATCTTAGAACTTAGGGAGAAGGGTTATACCCTCCTAATGTATTTGAAGAAACCTGGGACTCTTTCGTACTTTTGTTTTCCCTAGTCCGTTTCATCCTCCAAAAGACACATGCCACGGGAGTGTGTTAAGTGTCAAAGAACTCGTAAACTGGTAGATGCTAATTAGCTCTGCCAGATGAAACAGTTACAGAATGGGATAAGTGAGAAAGCGCATCATCTAAGAAGTGACATGCAACAGTGGAAGGGTTGAGAATTCATTCTCATTACACAAAACTCGATTGTCCCGTGTCTCCTGTTCTGCGTAAGTGGTAATTACTTATACGTTGGATGTGGGTAATTGCCGTGGAAGTTTTGTGGGTTCTGAGTGGGAGCACCAAAAACTATAACTATAAATGTCATCGGAGCGCTCATTTCTCCAACAGGTTGGTGTCTTACAAATGTCACCCAGGGCCCATGCCATGCCAGTAGGCAAATACCATCCGGGGGCTGGTTTTGGATAGATACTGAGACCATTTTGGTGACAGATAAATCTTTCCAAAGAGTTTGGGTTGCAGAAATGAGAACAATCTTTTCGTACATTGCTGGGTTAGGTCATACGTTTGTCTCAGTCCATAGTGTTTAAGCTACATCCGCACAGTTCCTTGTGATTTATAAAGATAATTTGACTTCAGAGCACTTTTATTAATGTATTTTACTTCACCCAGAAAGTGTTCTTTGTAACAAACAGGAAGCCTCACTAAATATAACCTGACGTTTAAGCAATGGAAAGGCACATAGATGATGTCGTACATTATAAATATTTTTTGTACTGGCTAGTTTATTTCTAAGGAAATTATGAAAATGACATCATAATGATGACTGGCTTTTATTAGTGTTTTTGCTTGGAAGCTCTAAACAAATAGTTATAAAAAAATTGTCTAGTGTTATCCCTTAATACTCTACCTGGTGTTTTCTAGTAACAGGAATCCTAGGCAGTAATTCTAAGATTGTGATATTATCTTTAGTGTTCTTTTACACTTTTATCATGAAAAAGAGCATGGTAGTAAAGTGCAAATTTTCTTAAAACTCACAATGGGAAATAATTACCTTTTATTTTTGTCTGAAGTACTGCTTGGATTAGTCTACAACTCGAAAAACAATCTCAGACTAATATTTTATAGACCATCTACTTGCTGCTATCAGAGGAAGTCTTCTCATAATAAGCAATATGCTCCTTTGTTCTACTAATGCCAAATGGAAGTCATTAACATTCTATTACTACTGAAGCTTTGCCCTAGTACCTTTTCTAAATTAATTCTTTTAGATGACTTCATTGACGAAATTGCCTTAAAAGAGTATGGGGTAAAGATGTGCATAATGCATAAGATGGAGCTAACAGTCTTACTGTCCTTCATTCATACACTCAGCAAATATTTGAGTGCCTAGTAGGTGCAGCCATTGGACTGAAAGGTGGGATACAGTCAGAGGATAATCGACTTGATTTCCACTCCAGATCTCTTCTGTATGGGGTAGGAAGACAGGTAGGGACGATCAACACAAAGTGACATGGTGGTGTGCGAAGTGTCATGGAGTCAAGAGAGAGTGTGCCGAACTCAAATCAGAGAAGACTGCAGGCAGTCCTCCCAGAGCAACTGTGGAGATGGGGATTCAGAGGGAACCACCAAGTGTAAACATCAGGATGTGAAGCCTAGGGGGCATCGAACTTGACTGTGTCAAGAATGAGAACACGAGCCAGAATGGCGGAGTGAGGCTGGAAGGGCAGGCTAGGGCTATCCTGTGAAATGGGTTGGTGTTCCCTGTTAAATCACGTGGACTTATTGCTTAAGTGATGAGAGTCAGAAAGTTTGGTTTGGTTTTGCTACTGTTTTTCGGGAGGCAAGATAAAATGATGGCATCTGTCTTTTACAAACCTGTGTGAAGGAAGCAGGGGAAGGCTCTTCTTAACCACCGCGTGCAGCCAGTAGAAACCAGACACTCTCGCAGCCAAGGAAGAAGACCGAGCTGTCCCCTCATCTTGCCCACGGTTCCCTTACCTTCATTTAGATTTATAACCAGAAATGCACTGGTTAGAGAAAACTTAGCTTCATCTGTGTGTGACCAGCTCAACAGCAATGGGTGCCACTCTCCCCAGCAGTAGCAGTCCCATCTTGGGCCCTTCCGTGCTCTGGACCATTCTAGAATGATGTACCGTAGCACATGAAATACTGTCTCCTGGTATCTGTGATGTTCTGCTGCCTATCACACGATGGGGAGACTGCCAATTTTCCAATTAAAAAAAATAACTTTTTAAATCATAGAAAACATGGGTTCCAGATACCTGGATTTTTAATATTCACTTTGATATAGCCTTACATTTTGGTTATAAGTGTAAGAAAAAAAGATCCTATAAAAGTTTTATATTGTGCATATTAATTTTGATGGATAATTTTATATTTCCTGATTCCCTACGCTAACCCAGCATGCAGGTGTAATGTGAAAGGCAGTGTGTGGTGCATCTGAAATTGTTGAAGAAAGAGCAGAACAAGGCAGATTTTTCCAACTGCTGATGAATTCGTGAATGTCATACTTAGGCTGGTGAATTGCTGCTTGTAGAAATGTGCTGTGTTGACCATATGATGATTCTTGAAATATTTGTGTAGTTTTTGCTAATGTATTTGTGTTTATATTGCTTATATTCATAAACATAAGTATCTTTATTTAGATAATTAAATGTGTCTGTGTAAACTTAGATTTTATATGTAAGAAGGCCTTTTTTACTTGGTTCCCTTGATTTCAAATATTAAAAACACAGAGTAAAACAAGCAGCGTTGCTGCTGGCATCTCACACGGAGAACCAAGTGTCCCAGCAGTGGCCGCACCAGGGCTCACACTCCCAGGGTCACTTTGCCACACATGCCTTCAAATAAGGGGAGAAATCAAACACTTCAGCCAACTATAGTTCTCCACTTGATACCATCAAAATGGGGAAAAAAAACAAACAGTTTTTTTGGTTTGGTTCCTTTGATTTCAAATATTGAAGTAATGAAGTAATTGGAAGTGCTCAGGGGGACAAATTGAGCTATCATTTCTTTTAGAGCTGACCTTATACATTTTAAGGGAGGCATCTTGGTTTGGGGTCAAAGGTCTGACAGAACGATCAATAAACGAATACATGATCATTGATCCCTGCACATAGTCTTAAACTCCATTCTCCCTGACATTTGCAATGAAGAGAGCGGGCCTGGCGTTCAGGAGGCTGGAACCTTCACAAACGCGTCATTGGCCCTGGGGTAGAACCAGGAACCGGTCTCTGTGTGGCGATTCTGCAAATGAAGACAGGAAGCATTAATGTGCCATTAGTGTTGTCCAAATTGCTCTGTATGTTAAATGATGAACATACTAGGAGACTGGTTTGCCTTCACTGTTTGGCTCTTCCCTCGGTTAACTAAGAACACAATCTCATGCAATCTGAATAACAGAAAATCCCCCAAGTTCTGACTTGTGGTCCAAAATTATATTATTCCTAGATATGTAAAGTGTATTTCCATTATGTTAAGAATTCTAGGGAACACAGCTTTTCCTTCGCATTGAAAATACCTGCCGGTAAATCTCCCGTGGAAAAGGTGAGTAGCCAGACACTGTCCCCCTTAAAATAAACCTTCATGTATTTAAAGCAAGTTAAGTCTACTCACATTTTTTTTCAAACGTAAGAAATTCAAGCCGCCTCCTTTAGTCTTTCTTCCTAAATCCTACTCTGATTTTATAATTACTTTCCTATCTTTAATATGAACTTCAGATTTGTCAGTTACCTGCAATGTGTAACTTCCCACACTTACTTCATCTTAATGGAGTAATATCATAGAGTCCTGATTCTAGAAAACATGGAAGCTGCAAAACGTTATATTTTAAATGTTACAAAATTTAATATTAAAGATGCATTTTAAGAAGTATATATTAAGTTGGCTATGCTTAAGTGGGCTATTTGAGACATGGCAAATGTTTGCTTTCTAAACATTGATTTGTAACTAATGACATTTTTTAATTAGAATGATTTTTTAACGCAAGAATGGATTGATCATTTTTTAGCCTTTTAATGTTGCTAAAATTCTGCATTTGATCATTTTGTAAAATAGTGGTTAATATGAAAATATCAAAGAGCCAAAGAATTTGATTTTGCTCTTTTGGTAAATTGGAAGTTTAACTGACATATAAATCACGTAAACACAAACTCTACTCAGAAAATAATTTTAAAAGTACCATAATTTTTATATGACCTTGAAGTTCCAGCCATCTATTACATAACTTCTCAAGAGAAGTCACACAGAGGAAACCTCGTATTTTCCTAAATTTATTAGTGCTTCTTGGTGGTCTGAACTGTTGGGGTTTTTTTTTCAAGGTTTCTTTTTCAAAACAAAATCTTACTTAATTGTTTAATGTTTGCTCTTGTATAAGTCAATTTGAATTCTTCCTTGGAGTAACAATGGGAAATACATCATAACACAGAGCAGTGAAGCATATGGCAAGGAAACCCCAGTACACGAGGGTTACATTTCTGTACAGCGAAGTGAAGATAATGCCTTCAGCTGCATGGCCACCAGATTGGCCACGCCTCTTAGAAAACAAACTTTATAAAAGCAAGAGGTCAAATTCATTAAAAACAATTTTGTTCCATTTTCTGACAGGAGGAAAAAAAGTATTTTTCAAACTACAAAAGTATAAATCAGATGAAACTATCAAGGAAATATGTTTTATATTTTGGGGTTTAAGGTTTAAAGCAAAATGGTCAGGCTTTAGGCCACAAAGACTTTAGCTGTCAAGATGGGAAATGAAACCCTGTGAGTCATTTTACTTCATTTGTTTGTAAAACAAAAATTTAATATTCCAAATAATTCCATTAAAAACTTACTCTTATTCTTATAAAAGTTAATAGTCCTTGTGCTCATAAAACTTTTATTAATACAATGGGGAAAATTATTTTTCTTTATTATAGGCTCAGTCATCCTAAGAAAAATATTTCCAAGCTGCAAGACAATAGAAGGACACCTCCTCTTTCTTACTCATCAAGCAAGATAAATTTGGGGTGGGGGAGGTGGGTTTGAAAAAGTTAATGCATTTTCTAAATTGTCTCCCTTGCTCCAAAGGAATTAATTTGTTTTTCAATAAGATTTGCCTCCATATTTGTCGATTTAATAATTTTTAAAATTAATTATATTTTAAGAATGATCCTAAGAAGGAAATCCTTAAAAGAGTGAGAAAAGCAGAAATTGAACCTCACCCAAACATAAACAAATATTTCCTTTATCCAGGAGCATTATCTAATTTGGGGGGATATGTGCATTTTTAACAATGTGCAGATTCTTATGCACTTCTTAAGAGATCTTATATTCTTCATTAGTTTCCAGTCAGATATCCAAATCTGAATCAAAATTCGGTATCTTATTTCTATAAATGTGTGTAAATATTGCTCTGCAGTACTTTCCACAACTGTTTGCCAATATTAAGAAAGAATGCATATCCGAATCTTGGAGGAGCATTTTTACATAGAGTTTGTTTTGGATGGAGAGGGAATATCCTTGTGACTCGCCATTGGTATTATTAGAGAACACACGTGTTGGGGTTGATTTGTTTCCACTATACCTTTTCTTTGTTTTCTAAAGACATTACTTATGTTTAATTTTAGATTATTAAAAACACTATATATATTTTTTCACTGAAAAGAAAGCAATATCCCTACCATGGCCAAATATGTATGTTTCAACTCCAAAATAAAAATTCAGATTACCTCAAGTCTTGCAAATCATTCATTAATAAGCCACTGGTAACATATACCATCTAACCCCCCTGAAGAGATATAGACAGATCTTTATCAAAACTATGTAGTGAGCCTGATGCTAAATATAAGTATAAACGTGCCTTTCCATGCCTGCAATTTTCTGAAGTCCAAAAGTTCTTTGGATGGTTGGCAGCAAGATAATACTTCCTACATAATTTAAATGCATTCCTTATCTGATTGAAATGTAGGGCTACATATTCCCTACCTCCAAATCACATTCCCTTCCACAATCTTATATGATCAATCAATGGAATTTAAGGGTGGCTCTTACGTCTCTGTGGGAGTAGCTATAATTTCAGTGCAAATACCACTTTGGAATTTACAGAGTGACTTTGTTATCTGAGCAACCTTCTGCGAAAGAGGAAAGATATTTACAAAGGAGTTTTCATTTGCCTCTCTCCCCCATTCAGTAACCAAGTGAACTCCTTGAAAGGGTTTTTCTGCTCTGTTTTTCAGTAGTATGCTAGGTTTTATGCATGTTTCATTGAAAAATGTGGTAGGAGATACATTTTCTTTCATGTGTACTTTCTTTAATTAATGATTCGTGTGATTAGTTAAACCCCAGGTTAATTTACAAGAAGATTTGGGTGCTACATGTTGAAAGGAACAGGTATGACAAAAAGTTTAAAACAGGAGAGTAAAGAAAAGAGCAGAGTAACCGGAGGGAAAGGATCAAAGGGGGTTGGAGTACAGAAATTCCACGATGGTGGTCGTGGCCTTGGGAGAGCTCATTGCGCCGGGCTGGCATCTCCCACACCAACCAGTGACATCACGCTGTCCGTTTGAAATCGGCCGTGGAGACAGTATTTATGTCACGGAAATGTACACAAGTCAGGATCTTTTTCCCCAGATTGTCTGTATATTAGCACATTGCTCTAAAACTGAAATTAACCTTTGTGTTAACATAACAGATATAAGCTGTATTGTATCTCCCACAAGAGAAAATGGCTCAGCTGTGAGCTTCATTTCATTCCCCTGTAGGGCTCTGGAAACCTCACTCCAAGAACAATGGGTACTGATGGGGAAGACAATCTATTCTTTGTTGGTTCATTTCTTCATGTAGGATGTATGCGATGGGGCGATACAACAATAGTTTATATTATTTGTCCTCCAATCACAGACCATCTATGCTGCTTCTGGCTGTGCATGTTGAGCAAGATACTCAAATCCTTTACCAGAAAATAAGGATATAAAATAGCATTAAACTCTGGAGTTGCTATCAAGTTGAAGAAGAGAATGCTTGCTAAACACTTAGCGTCCTCTCTGGCACATACTGAGAGCTCCGTGCACACTAACCTTTATGACAAGGTCTCTACTGTAGATGAGACCCCTTGTAAGACACCAGAAACACCAAGAGGAGGCCCTGCCTTCAAGAAACTTACAGTCCAGAGAACTGATCTAGTTCCTCATTTACATATCTGAGGTTTTGCCATATCAAACAATCTAACTGCCCAATATTGACCCTTTTACAATCCAGTCTAGAGATGTATACTTTAAAAAATCTAAGGTCTAAGAAGAATTAAACCTGTAGACTGGAATAGAAGAATTAAGTGTAGTTACAAAGCTTTTAAGTTGTGATTTTGATGTCTTTTAAGTTCCCATAAATATCCTTGTCATTTTTGTGAGACCTTTCATTTATTTTCATGAAGCCTAAACACGCAAGCCTAAGAGCTTTGCTTTCTCTATGTGTTGGCAATTTTTCTATAAATTTTCCTTCTTCAAAAAAAAAAAACATTTAATGCTAGGATTTTGTTTTTGAGAAGACTTTAGACTTTTCGTCATTTTATTATTTTGTTACTTTATTATTTCAAAACGGCGTTTCACAGTTTGATTTTATTGAAGCATTTATCTTTTAGAGAGGATGTTTTGGAAAACTGAACTTTGGAAAACCACATTGTTAATACTTGCCACATATTGAGACAAATAGTCCCTAGTGTTCAAGCCATTCCCTGATACTATGTTGGGTTCCTTGGGCCACATACGGTGGAGGCTGGCTCTAACAGCAGCTAACCACTACCTGGGCAAGGTGCAAGACACAAGTCAGTCCGCTAACTAATATGCCTAGTGTATCAAATCCCGCAGTTCAAACAGGTAAAAAGGCTGAAGGAAAAATGCAAATATGAAACTCAATTCGATTTGACAAATATATAGCTTATATAAAATAAATCATGCACAGAAATTCATCAACTATTGTGAGCATAATCATTTTTAAGTGTATAACTGAGTGTGCATATACATTTTTCCCTATAGGCCTGAGATGTCAAAAGAACATTAGTATATGGAATAAGCAGCAGCTGGGAAGCTGGAAATCTAGATGATAACCACTTCTAGTACCTTCCCTCTGTGTAGATTGTAACTTAAACCCCGGGTGACTGATTTGTTTTGTTTATGTTTGAAGAGAGTGGGGAAGAGAATTGCTGAAGAGGGCTGGTGGGACTTTCCGGTAGTTGGTCTCCGTCTAGAATATATTCCATTCTCCCATTTGTACGTGTTCTAATCTGTCTTTGCATTTGCTACCTATAGAAGATAAAATGTGTAACCCTAAACACACATTCGACACGGACCGGTTGCTACATACCAGACATTATATACCCCATGAGACACTTCCCAGAAACTCCACCTTGCTGGGAACCACCTAGCAGCTCTGCATGTGAAGAAGAGCCTGTTCCTTTGTCAGGGGAGGGTGGCGGAGGTGAGTCTGGGTTTAGCCAGCATTTGAAAATCTCATGTACTTTATTAGAGCACCTACCTGGGTACCTACCTGGTATTTACATGGAGTGGCAGGTAAATACCAATGATCAGAAAGAGCCCTTGAAGAGATGAGCTGATCCTCAGCATTCTGTGGTCAGGAAAGCAGAGAATGACTCAAGTAAGTGAAGGACTTACCTGAAAGAAAAGCCAAGTCTGGAAAAACAGAGGAAATTTGAAAGGAAGGGGGAGAACTAGAACTACAAGGGATAGGCCCTCCGAGGCCGATTTCACCCTCAGAGAAGAGTGGAGATAAGAAAAGCCAAGCCCTGGCTGGCATAGCTCAGTGGATTGAGCTCGGGCTGTGAGCCAGGCATCGCAGGTTCGATTCCCAGTCAGGGCACATGCCTAGGTTGCAGGCCATGTCCCTCAGTAACTGCACATTGATGTTTCTCTCTCTCTCTCTCCCTCTCCCTTCCCTCTCTAAAAATAAATAAATAAAATCTTTAAAAAAAAAAAAAGAAAAGCCGAGAGAGAATAATAAAATGACACAAGATATTTTATAAAAATGTTAAGTTCCAAGGTCAGATTGGTATGAAAGGAAGACTTCCACATTATTTCATATATTCTTTCACGTCAGTACAGTTATTCATGATCGCCTTCTTCCTACACAGGAGGATGGACTAAGGAATCTCTGTGTTCTCCCGAGGCGGGTGGGGAGAAGGTAACATTTTCTGACACCAAATAGCATTTTTTTTCTCTTGCCAACAAGTTATCCAAAAGCAATTGGCTGTCCAACACTCCAGCTCAGTCTTGACACCATTCCGACACTCACCGGGGGCCAAAGGCTTTCAGCCCCCCAGCTTGCCACCACTTCAGGCGCCAACCACAAATGGGGTGCCCTGGCTTCCCCCATTTCTGGCCAGCTGACTACAAACTCAGTTTCCCATAAGTGCCCCACCTTGGGCTCAGGAATCCACTAGAACAACTCGCGGAACTCAGAGAAGTGTTTTACTTACTAGTACTGATATGTTTTAAAGGCCATGACTCAGGAACAGCTGAATGGAAACAATGCATGGGGGGAGGGGTGCGTCTATGCCCTCTCCATGTGCGCCTCCCCCCACCAGCCCCTCCATGCGTGGACCAGCCCAGAAGCTCTCCATCACCCACTGCTCGGGGGTTTTTATGGAGGTCTCACTACATAGGTATCATTGATTAAGTCACTGGCTGTTGGTGATTGAACTCAGCCTCCTGTCCTCCCCGCTCCCAGCAGGTTGGGGGTGGGTGGAGGTGAGGCTGAAAGTTCCAGTCCTGTAATCACATATTTTGGTTCCTCTGACTACCAGCTCCCATCCTGAAGATTGCCAGGGACCCACCTGAGTCCCCTTTTTAGCATAAACTCCGGTAAGGCTGGCAAGGGTCCGTTATGAATAACAAAAGATGCTCCCATCACTCAGGAAACCCCAGTGGTTTTAGGAGCTGTGTGCCAGGAACTGGGGCTAAAGACCAAGTGTATTTTTCATTCTATCCCAGAAACAGATCACGCAACAACTCCCTGAGCTAACTAGGGATCCTCGAGGGACTGACTCCTCTCCTGAGGCCAAACTGGACTTTGGAACCAGTGAAAAGCAATGCCTCTCATCTTCCCCAGGGGGAGTGAAGAAATGAATACAGTGTTTCAAAACTTATGAACAAAGCAAAATAATACAGTTTTAGTGAGCTTAATGCCCTCCGGTTAGTAGAGCTGACCCTTAACTCTTGCATCCTGTAATTAACAGAGCATGAGCTTGCTCTTGACTGAGTTCATCTCTGACAGTGTCCCATGCCCACGTTAGCAGCCAGCCTCCTTCTCAGCCTCCTCTCCATGATTCTGAAAGTGAAGGCTTACAAAGACGGAACTTTCCTTACGTATCTCCTTGTAAACTCATAGGTGAGCTTCAGCAGTCAACTCTCTCAGGGTGCTTACTGTGGCCATGGCCAAGACGGCTCACGTAAGTCATAAGTAAAGCTTCTTTTTAAAAACCAGATTACTATATCCAGGTGACGGGCAAAATAATGACCTTCTCCGAAAGATGCCTGCATCTTAATCCCCAGAACGTGTGACTACGTTTTGCTACCCTACATGGCAAAGGGAAATGAGGGCGGCAGTGGAATTAGATTACTAAAGACGGCATAGGGAGATTATCCTGGGTCACCCAGGTGAAGCGCCGAATCATCACAGATTCTGAAAAGTGGAAGAGAGAAGAGGTCAGAGGTATGAGCTGTGCCATATGATGAGGACTCGGCCCGCTGCTGCTGGCTCTGAAGATGGAGCAAAGAGAACACAAGAAAGAAATGCAGACGGTGTCCAAAAACTGGAACAGGAAAGGAAATGGATTGTCCCCTGGGCAGGGGTGTCCAACCTTTTGGTGTCTCTGGGCCACAATGGAAAAAGAAGAGTTGTCAAGCCCTGGCTGGCGTAGCTCAGTGGACTGAGCTCGGGCTGCGAACCAAAGCATCGCAGGTTCGATTCCCAGTCAGGGCACATGTCTGGGTTGCAGGGCGCGGCCCCCAGCAACCACACATTGATGTTTCTCTCTTTCTCCCTCCCTTCCCTCTCTAAAAATAAATAAATAAAATATATTTAAAAAAAAAGAAAAAGAAGAGTTGTCTTGGGCCACACAATAAAGATACAAACACTAATGAAAAGTGAGCAGTTTTCATTAAAAAGGTTTTTTTTAAAAAAAGGTTTTAAATAAATTGACGATTTCATGTTGGGCCTCACTCATAGCCATCCTGGGCTGCGTGCACCCCATGGGCCGGGCCGTAGGGTGGATACCCCCCACTAGAGCCTTCAGAGAGGGGTGCTGCCCCACTGACATGTGTGGGAGAGCCCAAAGAGACTCACGCTGGACTCTCACCTACAGATTTCCAGATACAGGTTCACATGCTTTCAAGCCATTGTGTTTGTGGTGACTTTTTACAGCAGTGACAGAAAACTGACATGATCTGGTGTTGTGTTTGAACAATTCTAAAAGAAGTCTATTTTGCATTTCCAAAGAGCTAAAGGTTCCAGCCTAAGAGGAGTGAAGGTTTGCATGAGGAGGGGCCCATGGAGGTCTCCAACTCCCCTGATGTGTGCCCACAAAATGGAGACATGTGAGTGACGTTAACAAAGGAAATGTGATGACTTGCCCTGTAATAAAAGCATGTGTTTTATAGAGAGTTAAAATTACCACCACTCTGTTCTTACCGTAATTCTTAGAAGCTGCTTCATTATTAAGAAGACAACAGTTCTACTGGGGGTCTTCGTTCATACTCGTGCGCCTGTGTCATGTACATAAAATAAATTAGAAGACGATTTTACTGTTTGAAGACACTGCCTAATTCCTCATGTAATTGAGTTTTCACACAACTAAGCTTTTTTTCTTTTCCTTACCGAAATTTCAAGTAGAAAAACCTCAGATGTTAATATGCTAATGAGCCTTTGCGTCAGAGTTACCCAGCATATTTATTTATTTTCTTTAGCACTTGTCTTTGGCCATGCACGTGTCTGAAAGTGTAGCATTGCTCGACCTCCCCCCAGAAGAGCCTCATAAGAAAGTCTGGTGGGAATCAAAGAACTGAGAGCTGCCCTTCGTCAGCTGCTTCCACATAAAAGCTCCTCGAGGGCAGGAGTTGGTTTCCGCTGATTGTCTCAGCCCTGGCGCCAAGCACGGTGCCTAACACATAGCAAGGCATTCAATACATATTTGTTGAATAAATGTTAAATACACACTTTCTTTTCGGACAAGGCAAGAACAAGGGATGTCTTGAACGTAGCACTGCAAGGTTAACCTTAAAGGATGCTTCATTGATTTCTTGATACTGTGGGGCTATTGTGTAGATTACTGAACGGGAAGCCAGTCAGTTGCCAAAAGGTCACTAAGAAAAACTGCGCAGAAATGGAAAATGGGGCTTCGGTCAAGGCAAATTTTAAAGAGGCCAGCCATCAGGAAAAATTAACCTTAACCCCACTGAAAGTATGAAGTGTTTTCTTAAAAACCGTATCACAGTGAAAGACTGTGCTTAGCAATTTTTCTAAAAAAGAAAAAAATACTTTGTTGTATAATCCTTTTGTGATTATTTCTCTTTTTCAAATACTAGATACTCTGTTTTCTTCAAAGACCAGGAATATTCTTAGTCAACTGGTTAGAACGTTGATCTGTCCACCAGGGAGGAGTATATATATCCATAAACCGTAAGACTAGATCTGATCTTGTACTTACATTAAAGTCATCAATACTCTTTCTTTGGGGGTTTTGCCTCTTTTCTGTTGACCCTGTGAAATTTATCCTGAGAACTGAATGATAATTGAATGGCAATTAACTACTTACTAAGAGTCCCTTGGGGTGGGGGTGGGGGTGGTTATGATTTACTCTGAAACATGACTCAATCTCAAAGTTCCACAGTGTATAGGGACATTATTTTCCCATCATGCAAGTCCCTGGCTTTGAAGAATCAGCTGTGCTGAGCGTGGGGCTGTCTGGAAGCTGATGTAGTGTTGGGAAGGCTGAAAAAAAGGGGAAGGAACGAGGTTCTCATGGGAGCTGATGGTGCTCCGGGGAGGCTTCAGTGAGTTTAAAAAAAAAACAACAAAAAACATGACCCGGACAGAGGGCACCCTAACGTGTTTGTGCGTCACTCGCTGCCCGTGGGCTCCAGCAGCGATTACTCTCCAGGGAGCACAGTGGGGACTCAAAGCCCTCAGTATGCTGATGCAGTCCAAAGTCCGAGATCACGTGCACATTTGGACAAATCACTGCTGTGCACGTGGGCAAGGATAAACATTCTGGATGTTAGTTAACAATTTTCAAAAGCATAATGTTAGAAGTCAGTGCCTTTTTTAAAGCCATCTTCCATTTGCCGTTCTATTAATGTACTTTTCTCCCTGTTAGCAGCTTGGCTGAACTAATAATGCCTAGGGGTTCACGCCCTCCAGATGCTCATTAGAAACAGTTCCATAATTTGACATTTCCATAAACTGCATGCAGTGAGAGGAAAGGATGGGAAGGAGTAAGAAGACAGTCTGTGACATTGGCACAAGGACTTTCTGAGACCCCAGAGAGCTGGTCAGGCTCTCAGGCTGGGGCAGTGGCCTGGAGTAAAGGCTGTAGTTGCAGCAGTCACAGAGCCCTGAGGCCTCAAATGCCTGGTGGTGTTTCTGGTGCTGTGGCCTCTGACCCTGGTCCACAGTTCAGCCTTCAATGACCAATCAACACACTCCATGTAGAGCTGGAAAAATGACCCAGACCTCAAAGGTATGTTCAAATGAGAGAGGTGAACCTTCAGTACTTTCATCTCCTGACCACCGGGAACCCCTCATTCCCGGTTTCTGAACATTTCGGAGTCGGGTTATACTGTGTAATTTGAAGAGCTAATTTCAAGAGACACACTAGGACATTTATACAATGCATTCAAGTTTTCATCAATGTAGTTATGAAAGGGAGTATTTCTCTGAAATAAAAGTAATTAGTCATGTTTCTTAACCAACCAGGACACTATTTTGTACCTGGACATTGATTTAAAAATATGAATGCATATTTAATGATTAAACAATGTAAAAGGATGTAAAAAGAAAAAGATACACTTATGTGTATCTATGTACATGTAGCAGGTTAGTGAATTTGGATATAGGGTATATCAAACTTCTTTATATTGCTCTACAAGTTCTCTGTGAGGTTGAAATTATTTTTTAAACATTTACACAAATAATATACTACATGTAAAAATATGAAATCATATGTAAAGACTAACCAAATATAAATTGGATAACCTGAAAATTTCAAAATTATTGACATTTTACAAATTGCTTTTTTAATTATTTTCTTGTCATTCAAATGTCTCATTCTCTGTCCATATTTGGCACTTTCATCAATATCAACGATGGCCCCAAATTCCCTTATGTGACAGGTGACACCTGGGATTTGAGCCCATCTCTTTTCCTAGCAGGCTTCCCCGCCGTCCATGAATTCTGCATTTCTAACTCCTGAAGGCAATCAGTGCAGTTTGAAACCTGTTGCTATCCAACTCCAATTGGATCTCAGACGATTTGATTAACAACTATAAAAGAACTTCCAACCAAAGCTTCTTAGAGTGGAACACAGACATTTGTGAAGTGGGCACACAGTCCATCCCCTGCACTTGCAGCTTCAGAGGGAATCTGTGCGGAGGAGGAATTAACCACAGACTAAGTCCCACCCCCAGGCTCCTCACGCGGAGGTCAAGGAGGTTTAAATGTGCAGTGGTTTTTCTGCAACTGAACCTTAGTTCCACATCCCAGCTTTCAAAGTCTCATAAGAAAGGCCAGAAATGGTGGCTTAATAAAAATGTTAAAAGCAAACCAGCAACATCAAGTTGATATTAAAATTGTCATAACAAGGTAATCTGAAAGATAGAGGCTCATACATAAATCATAGTCTTAGAGTCTTACTCTTCAATGAGATTGTTCTTTTGATTAAAATTAATATTAAGCATATTATGATATGCAAATGAAGAGGCTGATATTTTTTTTTATTTGAACAATGGTTTGATAGTTGTGGGATATTCGTGTCGACTTTCTTACTTATATAGTCTTACAGTTCGGATGTTTCCACTTTGGATGGCAAATATCTGAAAGCATTTTTTCTTTAATCCAGGAAATCAACAATGTTTACTAAAACTGAGCTTTCATGCCTAAATCTTAAAATTCTCAAATCTGTGTAGAATACAAACTCCAAAGAGATTTAGGCATTGCTAGTAATACATGCTGTTCTGGGGACAGGATGTACGAGAGTGCCTCCATACTGAGCATGATCTTGAGGGGCTGGGCTGCAGTATCGGAAACTGCTGGCCCTCCTCTGATGCTTCTGAGGAGTGATTTATATGCCGTAGGAGATGTGTTTTTAATGAGGGTGTGTATAAGGTGATGTACTAACAACCTTCAATTTCTATGTCACTTTTTTCACCACTGTGGGTAACATCAGGTGACAGAGGAAGTGCTCTCTGGCTCCCTAGGATATGAACCTCAGTCTCTGATCTAGACAATTTTAGATATTTTGATTTCCTTATAGAAATTCCTAGACTACTTGTGGGATAAAACAAATGCTAAGACCGTGTTGAGTTTCAAGCTGAATTAGCAGAGAATAAAGATAAAATGCCTTTCTATTTAGGAACATGATGATGTTTTAATTGTTACAGCATTTGGCATGCCTAATGTACACAGTCCTTGACATTCACATAATAACAAAAGAAAGTTGTTTGGGAGTTTTATTTCCTAGTGTCCCCTCTCCTCTCTCATATTTCTCCCACCCCCCTCCCAGCCGTGGCTTTTTGCTCTCCTCCCATTTCCCCGTCCTTCTGTAAAGAAACACGCTGAGCAGTGAAGGGATCCATGTAAAAATACCTCATTGCTATGTAGATAGGCCAAGGCTGCTTATTACCTCGCTATGATGAACAGACCACCATCGTTGTGACAACTGATGGAGATGCCTCCGGGGTAAAACAAAGGTTTACATATTACACAAGCAATTTAACTGTTTTCTAAACAGAATGCCAAGACAGTGGGAGTTGGCAGCCCACACTGTGTTTTAGGTTTTGGAGACTTGGATTAGAAGTGACTGCTGATTATGAACCTTTTTATTTGTCTTCCATGGACTACAGGCAACCTAGTAACCTGGCAGAGAATTCTTCCCAGCATTTAAAGCTTGTCGTCCTAGCTTCCCAAGATTACGTACACAAATCACTCGACGAAAGGAGTGGAAGGGTCCTGGGTGTAGATAACCACACAGGGTAACTGGCTCGCCCTAACCATGAAAGAGTCCCGCAAAGTGAAACGTTTCATAATCCTTTTTTGTGCAGCAGGCAAGCAAGCAAAGAAAAGAGTTTGGGCAAAGATTATCCAGAAGAAAGAAAAAGACTCTTTTGGGGTTCCAGTTGAAACACAACAAAGAACATAATTAACTTCGTGATTCTTTGTGTTTTTCATTGGACTGCAGGGAGGAGATGAAAGAGGACTGCTAAGCCTTGCATTCCACCCCAATTACAAGAAAAACGGAAAGCTGTATGTGTCTTACACCACCAACCAGGAGCGGTGGGCTATGGGGCCTCACGACCACATTCTCCGAGTCGTGGAATACACAGTATCCAGGTATCCCTGAAACACATGCAGGCATAAACGTTTTTAAATCGTATTTTCTCTAGAACTTTTCATTTTTTTGTCTAGAAATTACAAATAGATACCCAAATGGTGGCAATAATTAAACCCATAAATCTCTGCCTTGCTTAAAACCCCACGTGCGTCTTGAAAGAGAAATGTGAACAATAATAGCTTTGGTACTTTTCCTCAGTTACCTTTCGCCCTCGGTGCTACTTCTGAAACTTGGAAAATAACGTCACTTCTTGGTCATTTTTTATTAGCCCCATTTCAAGGACGGGTTTTCCCCTTTACGGGCCAGGTGTTTGCTTCCCTAGGCGCGCACTCTTTCCTTCCCAGGGGATGCACCGCACGGCTGTAACAGTCGTCCTATTGTTTCCTCCGCACCACGCAGGAAAAACCCCCATCAAGTGGACTCGAGAACCGCCCGGGTGTTTCTCGAAGTGGCAGAGCTCCACAGAAAGCATCTGGGAGGCCAGCTGCTGTTCGGGCCCGACGGCTTCCTTTACATCATTCTCGGCGACGGAATGATCACGCTGGATGACATGGAAGAAATGGATGGGTTAAGGTGAAAAACAGAAAAGAAAAACTGGGTTCCTCTTGATGTTAACACGTCTTAAGTGCCAGGAGAAAGAGTCGGAGCAAGTGGCACAGAGCAGTCTTTGCGTGGTGTCCCCGTGGTTAAAGGCGTGGCTTTGGTTCTCAGTGTCTGCACTTGCAACACGGAGAGGCGGGCATTCGGTAGCTTGTGGTTGGCGTAGTTTTGCAAGGCGCCAGGCCTGGGCGCGCTGACTCGAGTTACTGCAGACTGGGTGGTGTGCGCGCAGGCCTGTGAAGCAAGCAGCGCCCTGTCCTCCACCGCCGCCGTCTGCAATCTGGAGCTTGAATCATTGTGTCTCAGACAGGGGGGTGATCTGCAGAGCAGCCTGTCCGCATTTGGCATATGTGAAGCTTGTGACGAAAGCGAAAGCACTTACGTCGTCCTTCCGTTTCTCAGCGACTTCACAGGGTCTGTGCTCCGGCTGGACGTGGACACGGACGTGTGCAGCGTGCCTTATTCCATCCCGCGCAGCAACCCGCACTTCAACAGCACCAACCAGCCCCCCGAGGTGTTCGCCCACGGCCTCCACGACCCAGGCAGGTGAGAATGCCCGCCGGGGCTCAGGAACCTGAAGAAGAAAGAGGGATTCTGGCCCAGGGCGGTCAAAAGCGTGGTATGAGGCTGCACCTCTGAAATCGCACCATCTTGGTATCCCAGCCGGCAGTCGGCCCTGGATTCTATTAATGCCAGAAGCAGATTTGGACAGCAGATTAGACAAATTCATGGAGAAAAATCGCCTTCCAGTTTGGAGGGCTATTATTAGAGAGACACATGTTGGCCCACATAATGATTCAGACTTCAGTCTGAATAACGAGAGGCCTGCCAACCCTGTGTCGCCTTCCATCCATCCAAATGATACTTTCTTGCGTTTTAAACGGGGGTGGTTAGAGCTACCTTGCAAGGATGCTGCAATGATGTAAAACAGATCTATAAGGAAAGCATGAAATGGAGTGTCTGACACACGTGGTAGATTTTAAGTAAATTACAGCTTTTATTACCATAGCTTCACTTAATATATGTGAAGATTCCATATTGATTTGTAAGGAGTTGACTAAATGTTGACGTTCTTTTCCTTCAAAAAATTACAAGTACTAAAGGAATTCTAAATGAAATATTGACTACTTACTATAATGAGCCACAAAGCAAGCCATACTAAGAAGGATGTAGAGTGAAAATTTGGGGTACGCTTTAAAAAACTATGAAGTCTAATGCAGCCGTTCGGCAGGCGGAGGGTTGGCTATCTGGCCACATTCATTCATTTACTAGCTGAAGTATTATTGCTGTTTAATGTTTATTGAGTGTTCACTGTGTGCAAGGTGAGTATGTTTCGAACTTTTTATTTTTATAATCCCTCATGCCCTTCATCTCCCCCCCCCATCAAAGTCCAAGTCTACACTTCATTTCCTCTTTGGCATCTCAGCAGATCTTAAACTCCATACAACAGGGAATACTTAAGGTGGGTTCAGGATGTGGAGGAAACTGTCACATTCCATTCCTACAGCTCAGGGCTCACAGATGCCACCACAAAGCAGCACTTTGAAGTCCAGCGGCCTGAGTCATCACATCCCACCGGCACTGTTGGAGCAGCTTCCCCAGGGGGGTGGGGAGGGCCTGGACCTCAGGGTAAAAGCACTGGGTGAGGTGCCTGCACAGACCTACCTGCGGCAGCACGCCTGCGCAGGCGAGTCCCTCCTCCCCTGGCGGCAGACGGGGGAAGGCACAGTCATGCTTCCCTCCAAGATTATGTTGAACAGAGGAAGATTTAATAAAGCAGAAAGGGGACTAAAACAATTATTGGCCAACGTAAAGCAGACTTTTATGAAGCAGCACCTTGGTACACAGGACTGAGCTAAGTATCTTACGCTCATCACCGTCATGCCTCTCAAGAGTGATTGGAGGGGGTTGGCCTCAGGCCCCCCACCTTCTGATAAAACTTCAGTTCCTTCAGAGCACTTTTAAGTTCACGACAACGTCGAGTGGAAGGTACAGAGGTCTCCCACATACCCCCTGCTGCCACATGTGCCCAGCCTCCCCCACTATTGCTGTCCACCCCCTGGAGAGGTCCATTCGTGACAACTGATGAGCCTGCACTGACTCATCACACTCACTCCAAGTCCACAGTTTACAATGGGGCTCACTTGGTGGTGTGCATGGTGTGTAGGTTTGGACACATGTGCAACAACACGTGTCTACCGTTAGAGTATCATACAGCAGTTTCACTCTCAGACTATTTTCACGTGAGAAACTCAAGGTTAGAAAGGTCAAGTGGTTCTCAGTGGACCCAGGACTCAGCCAGAGTAAAGACCTGTTGGCCGCCAGCAGCTGAACGGGCGGGGGGTGGGGGGGGGGGAGAGGCCTGGCCTTTTTCTCCAAATGTGCTCTTCCTTGTCAGGAACAGGTCACACCTATTTTTTTGTGGGCGGGGGTTATAGTTTCCTCTTAAAAAGAAAAGCAAGATAGGGGACATTTTCTCACACCGTATGTAGTTAGTTCCACCTTAAGTCACAGCGTGACCGTGTCGTGATCCCTGCCAGGCTCCATAAGCTGCGGACCCCTCCATGAGAGAGGACAGTGGAGGGCTGCACCGTAGAGCTGCTGACCCTGCTTTGGCAGGTCGGGCTTGCAGTGTCCCCATGACAAACGGGATCGTCTGGCGGTGGCAGTTTTTGTTTTGCTGTTTAAATAATTGCTACGCTTCCTGAGACCTAGAACCTTCTCTCAGATTTATTTTTTAATTTATTTAATTGCCCCAAGGGCCTGTGTGTGTGTGGCCTAAACAGTGATTTTAGTGGATGATTTGGCCATATCCAGAAACATTCTTTTGTTTGTACCACTTTGGAGGAAGGGATCGCGCTACCCGCGTCTCGCAGGTAGTGGCCAGAGATGCTGCCAACATCCTGCAGTACTCGGGACAGCACCCAGTCCCAATGTGTCAATAATGACAAGTTTGACAAACCCTAAAACAATGCAGCACTGTTTTCCATATTTGTGAGAACCTCAAAATTATATTATTCAACTTCATTCTTCCCCCAATCCAAACCCCTCATGGCTAGCCCCTCATGGACTTAAACACTGAGCAAATAGTGAGGTCATTTTCTATGCCCAGGTTTCCGCTGGGTGGTACAGAGACACAGAAGCTGGAAGTGGCTCCTGTCCTCATGGAGTTCACAGTCAGTAACTTAAGTCACAGATAAATTCTGGTCCGGAACATGCAGGCAAAAGTCAACTGTAAGACCTCCGTGGTCGTGGGGCCAGGTGTATTTTATCCCTGAATTGGAGTGTGCGCTTCCCTTTGCTAGAGCAGCCTGCGTCTGAGTGCAGCGATTCCGTGGGAGACACACAGAACGAATGTATCACTAATTTGGTGTTTTATGTTGCACAAGTGGGTGGATGCTGCAGCTGATTCTTGTTCTTTCACTTTAGTAGCTTCATATCCATGTGATATTCCTTCACGGCAGAGTAACAAGTGTTTCAAGTCGGTACGCACATTCATGATGGAGGAAGACACCAGGAAATTAAGAAATATTCCCTAGAGATCGTTACGCTTCAGGAAAGTAAACAAACATATCAGGATGTTTCCTTCGGCCTCTTCTAGAGAATCCAAACTCAACAGCCCACAAGGCCCTCGCCAGCCCACACAGGGTTCCCACGTCAGGGCTGTCTGGGTGGAGTGCAGAAGGCACACATAGGAACTCATGTGTGTCCCGTTTGCTACGCAGGTGTGCGGTGGATCGGCATCCCACCGATGTAAACATCAATTTAACAATACTTTGTTCAGACTCCAATGGAAAGAACAGATCATCAGCCAGAATCCTACAGATAATAAAGGGGAAAGATTATGGTAAGTAGGGCATCATTTGTTGACTTTGCTTTAGTTTGGGTTTTATCCTATTTTAGCATACCAATTGAAGAGAAAAGGATTTCTGCAAAACAAGCATCAGGAAGGCAGGAAAACCCTGGCCTAACAGTGGTGAGGGATGAGATGTTTCACTTTTCAAAGGTCCGGTGACACTTACAAGCCCTGGGGGCTCCATTCGGGTAATTACCTTTCCTGCAGATTCAATGGTGCTCTGTAGCTCCCTAGAATGTAATGGACCCTCAAAAGTGAGCGGTTTATATTTTGCTCACCTGAGAATCAAGATGAATACCTTCTATTTATTTAATATGTAAAGGAGAACTTGTCTTAACATCTTATATGCAGAGAAAAAAACAAGTGTTAAAGGTAAGAAATTTTTCAATAACCAGCATGCTAGTCTTAGCAATTAGGAAAATTATAAGTGTCTCAAATAAGAATGCAATTTATAAATGTGGGGTTTTTTTTTTTGAGAAAACAAAGTAATAGCCTTACAAAAACATGGCACTTACCCAAGTCATGGAAATGGGATGTTTAGACATTCTTTTTAATGCCATGACTACTACTTAGAGACACATAAAAAAGGAAATTGGATAATATGAAGTCAAAGATGCTTAATATTTTCAGCGTTTTAGTATTTACTCCTTTTGGAGGAAGCAATTTATCAAACATTATAATTCAGGAACATAGTAGATTAAGATTATTAAATTGATTGCTTCTTCTATTTACTCATTCAATACAGGTATTTATTTAGTACCAGGAGTGAAGCAGCTGTGTTCGTTCATGTGGTATTCAGTTATTTTACTTTATTTTTTTTCAGGTATTTTTGTGTGTGTGTGCATCCTACAAAAGCCAAAGCAAAGAATAATGTGGTTTGCAAAACAAAATCTTATGAGTCACTAGCTTGATGGAGTTCCAGCTATATTTGTCGATTAAGCTAAATTCTACAAGCACATCAGTGGGGGTCCAGCTGAAACTGGTCACGATATTGGCAGCCTTACATTTGTGTATTAAAAACACATCCACAGAACCCTTCAAAAAAGTATACATATATCCAGTCACCAGGATACACACTTTAAATATCTTACAATTTTGTTTGCCAATTATACCTCAGTAAAGCTGAAAAAAGAAAAAAACAAATAACCACATTCACAGTGCTGATGACCTGCCAGCCCCAGTAGTGAGCACTGTGCAAACTACTCATTTCATGCACAGAGCAACCCCATGTGACAGGCGCCGCTGTTGGCCACACTGTCCAGATGAGGAAACTGAGACACTGGAGGTTACCTATCACACAGTATAAAGTGGCAGGGCCTGGATTTGGACCCCAGCAGCCTGACTCCGGAGTTTATGTCCTCAATCATTCGATTATTCCACCTCTCAGTGTACTGGTTATTTAAAACCTATTTTTCTACTTTTTATATTATTGTAGTCACCATAATCACATGAGGTGGGGGGAGGGCTTTAAAATGACCGCCTTTCCACAAAAGTTTGTGCCTGAAATACTTCCTGTTGATAGTGACTTACTGATATTAAGCACATAGTGTACCTGATAAGGAATAAGAACTTTTCAGATTGGTTTGCATCTGGCTTTAGATCTTTCCCATTGCAATTAGCATACGTGTCTTCAGTATGTAATTACACGTGTGGAAAAACTCAGTGCCAGCTCCATACAAAGGGGACCCAGAAGGAATGGCTACAGTGACTTATTAGCCACATAACTCTATCAATCAGTAAAACTATCAAATATTACAAATGAAGATATTACTTGACTAAGTGACAATGTCTTAACTGTACAGATGTGGTTTTTAAAGATCTTTTATGTACTATGTTATTATTTTCATTAAAGTGTGGGCTTTTAAGTGGGTTATATAACTTAACTGAGGTCTGATACAATTTATTAAGTGAATGCAGAAGCATTCCTACAAAAACTTCAACATTAAAAAATTATTATTTTAAGTATTTTGGTTCTAAAGTAAATAACCATGATTTCCAAAGTGTCCAGACTTGAATTTCATTGAAACCTTGTTATGTCTTGGCAGTTATAATAACAGCAAGCATTTCAGAGCATTCCCACTTCATTGAGCTGTACATGGGGGCCCTTTATATTTTATACCATTTAAGCAAAAGGAGTAGCTATTTTCACTAAATATCTAGCAAAGCCCTCCGTGTGCACCACTGAACACACTTCAGAGTTCAAGTAAGTGACTGGAATAATTGCTGCATGGCCTACGTTACTTTTATCTAATGCTACTGTTTCTTTCTTTCCAGAAAGCGAGCCATCACTTTTAGAATTCAAACCATTCAGTAACGGCCCTTTGGTCGGCGGGTTTGTGTACCGAGGCTGCCAGTCAGAAAGGCTGTACGGGAGCTACATCTTTGGAGACCGTGATGGGTAGGTGTCCCGATCCCACAACGGGTAGATGATGTTCCCGTTGATCGGCGGGCCGACTGCCATGCGATGTCCAAGTGAGTGTCTCCCTTTGGGAGTCAGCTCCAGGACACACTCCAATACTATTTATTTTTACTTCCACTATGTACGGTGGTTCCGACAGCTACCTAAGAGATGCTTTTTAAACAGACTCAATCAAGTTCATAAACTGATTTTGTTAAGCGCAAAGAAGACTTCAGGAGGACTTTTCATATTATTTAGGCTCTTCCCTTCCTTTTTACCATAGGTTTACCATGATAATGAGTAATTGGAAAAACTATCATTTTACATGAGTTCATACATATTTTAAAGATTAACTTGGAAGGCTGAGAATTTTTGCTTTTGCCTGACTTTCAGAACTTTTGGCAAGTTAATTTGTGTCTATTGGGAAGAATACTCCAGAATGAAATTTTAGCCTGAAGTTTAGAGGTCACCTTGTCGATAATTTTAAGAAATTTCTGGGACAAAACCCCAATTAAAAATCATGTTTCCCGAGTTGCTGCTGGCATTTGGGCCAATGGCAGAGCTGATCTACTGGTGGCTACAAGGACAGAAAAAAGCGAACTGACCCCACGGTCTTCCCCTGTCCGTTTCTCTGATTGATTACTCAGCAAGCATGGAGTCTAGTCCTGCAGAGGAAGTATCATTCCCTGGATGAAGGGGAGGGTTTTCTCAGACTCAGGTACTTCTAGTGCGCCCTGCCAACAAAACCCCATCCTCGAGTACTTTCTCCCCACGTGGGAATTTCACAGTATGCACACACGTTATGGGCTGTATACTATTTTTCTCTTTAGAAGCCAGGCCTATGGCACAACAATTATGTATTGAGCATTATTTTAAACATCTGGTTGTGTGTTGTTGTTTTTAAGCAAAGTCACGTGGGTTTATGGCATGTTTGTGTTGTAGGAATTTCTTAACTCTCCAGCAGAGCCCCGTGACCAGGCAATGGCAAGAAAAACCACTCTGTCTCGGCAACGGTGCTTCCTGTCGGGGGTACTTTTCCGGTCACGTGCTGGGATTTGGAGAAGACGAACTAGGTACTGTGCAGACTGTCCCTATCGAGTTCCCTTCTCACCCCCCTGCGGGAGAGGCGGTGCCCTGATGGGAAGAATAAGCATAACCCCCTTGTCCTCCATCCTCCGTTCGCTGGAACTGTAGCAACGAAGGGGCCTGCTGTAGAGATTTCGGGGGTCCAGTTTTGTGCTCTCTTTCAATAACTGGTCTCGGGCAGGCAGGCGGGTGGGGGTCGTGTGGGTCTTCACATCTTGTTTCCATTCCAGAAATACGAAAGTAACCAATGCAGGAACATGGGAGGCAGTCTTAAGTCCTGAAGGGAGGGAAAATTTTAAATGTCTAGTGATATTTTTTCATGCATCTGAGTCGTTTGTTTATATTTTTTATCTGAAAACCTTTCTATTTATCTACATCTCTTGGAATAAATTAAAATTTTGATGCAATCTGAATTTCACCTTATCCTTTATTTCCTAATTTTTACAAAATTTTTTGCCCACTGGGGCACGAAATTTGTGCAAAATATTCTGTTTGTAGACCTGCTTTCCAACGTAGTAGAAGTTATCTCCTCATTGGTGATCTGTGGGATAGCATACAATTTATTTGTTGGTTTGTCATCAAAATGTCTGCAAAAAGAAGTTGAAATTGGAATGTGATCAGAGTGGAAATGCTACTAATTTTAAACTTTTGAGATGAATGTCACTTTCATAGCAACTCCCTTTAAACAAACATGATGACCCCCACAAGCAGACATGACTACTGTGTCCCTTTAACATCAGAGACAGGTTTCTTGGTATTGAGCAAAAGTTGTGTTTCCCATCTAAATCTGAACATTTTCTCTAAAAGTGCAGATTTGGTTTTCCTATAGCAAACAGAGGATTCATCAGAAATAGTTGCACGCCACTTACTTAAGTTAACGAGGAACTCAGACAAGATTCCTGAAACACATAACACATATTTCAGAGCCACAGGGGTAGAATGACTCAAAGAAATCCAGTCCGAGCATTGAAAGCATTTTACAATTAATTTTCCCTTTGATATTCTCCTACCCTACTCATAGGAACCAGAAAGATACCCCTTTTATGTAAATTTATGTAACTTAAATTTCATTGGCATACTGTTAATTTAAAATACAAACTAGGATTAAGTTGCTGTGGCAGAGCCAGAGATGACTATTGAGGTGTCGTGACTGAGGCGTTGAGATTTCCCCGGTGCCTGCTACAGATCACTCACCATCAGTCCCCCTGGTAGCATCACTGGTCCAAACACCCCGGTGTCTGTCTATCTGCCCTGACTGCTGTGTCGGGAGCAGAACCAACGAATGAAGCACACACAGTCCTACTGTCCAAAAGCCACAACATCGTGTGGACTTCATAATTAAATGCACTTTCACTGAATTATGCTGTAATGTGAACTTGGGCTCAATTAAGAGCTATATCAGAAAATGAGTAAATTTTTGCATTTTTAACTATAAAATCAGAATGGGTTTGTTGAAAGGATCAGATGAGGTAAACTAAAGTACTTGATAAAATAAATGTTAACTTGTCACTTACATTGCTTTTTATCTTCATTTTTACTTTTTCGGTTGAGTCTGTGCTTTTCGCGTAAACCTATACATCCTTTTCAAGAGTAAGAAAGTAATAGGGTTTGCTTAATGCACAATAATAGCGTGGAATGGAGACGCACTGACTAAGTCAAGCACTATTTCATAATGAGAACCAAATAGAAATGTTAAAGCCCTACCAACATGTAATCATAAGTACGGCGTCTGACTCCCCGTGCATGTGGCCCGTCCAGTCACTGAATCGCGTGAAGGGGCTGGTGATCAGTTAGAGCGGGTGCCTCCTACTGTCCCTCCAATACCTGTCCTCGTCGTGGGCACCGCCTCACGCCAGGAGTCAGAGCTGGGATTGAGCATCAAGGTCTCTCTCCCTTTCACTTTCCAGATTTTTATCTGTTTTGTTTTAAAAGCTGAAAAGAAGCACCCCAATTCCGTCTGGCCTCAAATTATCAATTAACAATGACAATGTCGGTGATCGAACCTCTCCGTCTCAGGCAGGATGAATCGAGATAAAACTTGCCATTCAGCACTCATTCTATAAATATTTACTTCTGTGCAAAGCTCTTTTCTAGGTGTTGTAGATATAGCAGCAGATTAAAAAAATCTAAACTGTTGTCATGAAATTTATATTCTAAAGGAAGATATTAAAAATAAATTATATATATATACATACACATACTATGTGCCAATCGGTAGTAAGTGCTTAGGAAAAAAAAAACTAGTTTTTTTCTCCTAAGAAAAACTAGTTGTTTTGGACGGAGATTGCTAGAGGCTGGGACCGTGCAGTTTTCAATAGTACGGCCAGGAAAGGCAGTATGTTAGCACAGACTTGAAGGAGGCAGGAAGGCAAACCTACTGGTGATCTGCAGGGAGCGGGGCCTGAGGCAGGAGCCTGGGACAGGAACGTGCCTCACATGTTCGAAGCTGAGAGGTCAGCGAGGCTAGGAAGGAGGGAACAAGGAGGTAAAATGTGGCAGATGAGGTCAGGGCAATATGAGGGGACAACACAGGCTGCTCTCAGAACTTACTCTTGTTCTGAGAGGGATCAGAAGCCATCGGAGGATATGGAAACAAGAGTGTGATCCAACCTAGAGGGTCTCACTGGCTTTACAAGACGCACTGCGGCTGGTATATTGAGAGAAAGCATAGGACAGGACAGAAGCAGGGGGATGAGTTCGGGGGCTGTTGCTGTAATCCAGGCAAGAAGTTACTATCTGCCTGCCCTGGAGCAGCAGTAGGAGGTGTAGAGAAGTGAGAGAAATCCGGGTGAGCGTGAAGGTGGACGTGTGAAATGGGCATGGTCTTTAGGCAGATGATCTTCCTGCGGTGGGCTGTGTGTGTATGCACACACACACACACACACACACATATGTATATACACATACACATACTGTACATATAAAATACTTGCCCTGGGTGGCATGGCTCAGCATATTGATTGCGGGCCTGTGAATCAAGAAGTCGCTGGTGTGATTACCAGTCTGGGTATGTGCCTGGGTTGCAGGCCAGGTCCCCCCAGTCAATGTTTCTCTCCCTCTTTTTCTCTCTTCCTTCCCTCTCTCTAAAAATAAATAAACAAAATATTAAAAAGTAAAATAATCTGCTAGGAAATGGGAAGTAAAGCCTTACAATACTGTGGATTAATTTATTGTGTATCTCTCTACATAGGGGAAGTTTACATTCTATCAAGTAGTAAAAGTATGACCCAGACTCACAATGGAAAACTCTACAAAATTGTAGATCCCAAAAGGTAAGATTTTGTTTTATATTTGTTTAAGTCAAGAAATGTTATTCTCCGCATTATTTTTGCACATTCAAATTAGTGACAGACAAATTGCAATTAACAACCAAGAAAGATGGATGCTCCTGCCCTGTCCACAGAGTATGTGTTGCCCTGTGAGTCCATGAGGGCCGGGCTGGGCTGTGCTGAAACCTAGAGGCCTTATTGCAACCCCATATTCATGCCATTCTTGTCCTCGGGGAGCAGCATTATGGTTGTGGAATGAGTCCTCAGTTAAACGCAGAGGAGGACCTGGATTTGTGGGGAAGTGGCTTCAGCTCTCCTTGTGGGAAACAATGAACCCTCCTTGTCTTCCGAGAAAACTAGAAACATGCTGGCAGATGTTACAGCTGCCTACTATGATTTTTGTTGGGCAATCGGGGGAAGTTATTTTGGCAGTTCAACATCTGAGCCTCATTTCCAAACTGTCTGGAAGCTCAGCGCTCGCATGCAGGCCTCTGTGACGAAACAAATGAAAACTGAAAGAGTGTTTTGTTATGTACCTCAGCAGAAAGAAGATCTGAACGTTATAATCCTTTAAAGAGTATATTTACCCCTCCCCTGGCCTCTCCACCCACCCATCATACATACATACACCATGTTCAAATGATCCTGAATCATAATGGGCCAGTTATTAATTTCATGGATAAAACCGGACTATCAGAAGCCACTGTAATTATGTACTGCCCAACAGATACTAGCCACAAGTTGAGGAACCACTATTGCAGAACCTACGTATCCTCACAAAGATGACTGGTGTTCAGCGCCAGTAGCTGTCAGAGCCCAGCGACACCATGCGGAGAATTTCAAATTAGTTCTGTGCTAACTTATCTTCATAAGCCCACCTGCAAATTCCAATTCCTGAATTTCAAGTCTTTTAGAAAAATAGATTCCAGAAATCTGAAAAGTTTACTAAAAGCAATCATTTAACTCCGTTTTTAAATTATTTGCAGGTTGTCGGTTGTGTACATTTTTCTGAAAAAGTCTCCCACTAACACAATGGAGATTCTTGTCCTTTTACCACACCACAAAACCCTGTCCCCACAGTATCACACACAGGCGTGGATCACACAGTGATAGCGTTCCTCTTTGACAATGCACGTTTTCACTCACTGTAAGGAAAATGCCTATCTGTGCCCTGTGGGGGCTGAGGGTGGTGGTGGGGCTCTTTTCTTCCTTGAGTATGAAACCAGCATTCTCTTTGTGAAAAGCAAAGTAATGAATGAAAAAAAAAATATCAGACTCCTCTGTGATGGTTGAGGTTGGCAATGTGAAGAACAAAATTCAAACTAATGTTAATTCATAAAAATGTCATCAATCTAATGAGTCATAATGAGGCCTGGGGATTTCACTCCCATCTCATGCCATTAGTTTCAAAATAGCCATTGTTTTTCCATTACGTTTGTCAGAGCCGATTTGCTTTTGCAAGCTTCCTGGTCGTGGTGTAATTAATTCTCCCTCCTCCTCACGAAAGTCTTTCCCTCTTCATCTGGATTGTTTAGTCTGTCGGTGGTGCACCGAGGTGAATTTTACACCTTCAACCCATTATTAGGGTCTAATTACCAGGGTTGCCAGGAGGGACCTTGGCTTTGTGATCCGAGGGCTGCCGCTAGGAGGGTGGTCTCAGAGTGACATACCTGAAAGGCCCGGCTTCCCTCTACGGTGCCTGTGTCTGGTGAGACATGTCACGTGCAGGCCAGGGTTAAGATGCATGTTTGGTTTTTGGAAGGTGGGGGGAGGGACAGAGTCCCCGAGACACCGTCCTTGTACACGGGCATGGGTGGACCCTTCAAAATGAAATCGACTGTAAGAAAACCAATGTTTTCATAAACATTTGTTGGGGGCCTCACATTGTTTTGATTTGGATGCCAGCGTTTGTTATTATAGTATTTCTGTCTAGATGAGTTGGACTTCTCTAGAAGTACACATGTGAGTGTATGTGAGCGGGATTATTTTGAAAACACAAGCTAATTACTAGCCTCTCAGTGCTCAGGACGTCTGCCTGAAAGCAGTGTTTTTCTAAAACTTTTGAGGGAGGAATGAAAGAAAAGGCTTCATCGACTGAAAAAAACAATATAGAGACATTTCTTGTTACATCAAAAATCTATCTCAAATTAAAAGCTTAGGTTAATTGTATTCTGTGGAGGAGCCGGATTTGTTAGAATAATGTTTTCAGAGTAAGTTGCAAACATCAATTGACTCCTGGCCCTGGAAGAGAAGAATGACAAATTATAAAATTTTTATACTCTATATTAGATGTCATAGAAGTTACTTTCTTACCAGAGGATTGGTTGTTTCTATTTTTCCCTACACAACCCCCCCACCCCCGCGCACACACACACCACTCACTCACATTCAAGAAAGATGAGGGAGTTTGTAAACCATTGGCAATATTCTTAAGCCATTTTGGCAAAAGCCGGTGAGGTTCCAGCATCATCAGCTCCATCCATGAGGACCATGCGTCCGAGGCTCCACATTACATAACTATTCACATTAATGTACAATCGTTTACAGTGGGCCTCCCTCTCAGACAAGGGTGGCCAGATAACCTCTCATAAAAACCAAATGCCATTATTTAACATGAAAAGAAAAAAGAAGTAAATTCAATGAGGATACAGCCAGGTTTTCTAAGGCTTCACTAGAACCGTGGAGTTACTTAAGGAAAACTCAGAAAAAGGGAGAATTTTGCCTCCAGGTTGTAACGTGGAACACTCTGCAGGAGAATCTTCCGTGGCAGAGCAGTCACATCTCACGCCACATGGGATGAGGCCCCAGTCCATACCCATATGCCGGCTTGTTGGGCCAACACACCAGGCCCCCCAAGGTCCGTGGTACTGGGTCCTGCATGCCCAATCTGGGGTGCTCTTTCCGCCAGCAGCTCCAGGAAGCAGATCGCAGTACAGTGAGCGCAAGAGCTGAGGAGTCATTTTAGTTTCTCTCAGTAGTGTGGTCCGAGACAGGTCAAGGGTAGCAGCGAGTCTCCCCTGGGAGGACCGGGAGTCAGGACCGTTGGTCTTGTCTCCGAACCTCCTTGGCCAGCCCCCACACGCAGTGATTTTTCACAGCGTGCCCCTTTGCCCGCTGGTAAGGTGCCGGTGCTCACGCTGCCCTGCCTCCTCTCTGCAGCGTTCTAGGAAGATCATTAAATAAGACATTTAAAAGATACTAAAGTCTTTAGTACTGTTGGTGTGCATTCCATGCCAGGAAGAATGACTTTCGGGTGATCTCTTCGACATTCGAGGTTGTATTGGTTCCACACTGGGGTAAAAGCGCCTGCAGAGCTGTAAAGAGTCCCTCATCCCTAGTGTCCGAACACCCACGACCCGCCTTGGATGCCGGCTGCTTGTGAAATCGTTTCAGAGTCAAGCATCACTCCTGCAGGACAGAAACCAAAGGATTCTAATAGACTTGTGAATTTCCCAAGCTTTTTTGTTAGACAACACTCTTTTTTTGCACTTTTGACAAAGATTCTTTCATTTTTGTTTCAGATGACCATAAGCCAAAAGACTTCTTTTTTTTCTTTCTTAATGTTTCTGGGATTGTTTCTCCAGGAATTTGTACAACAGAATACTTAATCATGTTGATTTAATTACCACGTAAGCAGTCGCACTGCATTTAACCTGCTGCTTATCTGTTCCCCTACCCAAACTGACAGACCTTTCCCTGAAGAGGTCTATAAATTCACAATGCAGATTCCGGGCTGGAGGGGTCATTTCACAGAAAGGTGGCACCTCCAACTCCTGGGTGACCCATATCAGAAACCGCTTCTCCTGCCTCCTCCCTGCGGCTCCCCTCCAAGGCCCCACTCACTGCCCTTTGTTTATTTTCTTAAAGTATCTTCATCCTACTCATTATTATACTGGATGCTGAAGAGTGCCGGTTCTTGTGTTTTTTTTTAATCACTGCATAAGAGGAAGTCGATTCTGTTTATCCCCTGCCTATGTCCCAGGGAGCCGGCAGGCAGCTCTGCCATCCCAGAGAAAGTCGTGCACAACAGCGAGGCTTTAGCCCAACGAGCCAGTCGCGTCCCAGTTCATCAGTCAAAGTTTTATGCAAGTGGCCCCCCTAGGTTGATAAATCCCCACCGTGCCTGTTGACCCAGCTGCCAAGTCCTCTTGCTGCGGGCGGTGTTTTCATGGCCACCCTGACGGTAACACAAACTGTTTAGCAGCTCCATTGACCTTCCAGCTATTAACAGGGACACGGGCCCCACCAGGGACTAGTTTTCAAACATGACAGAATTTCTTAGCGCTAGAGGTCATGAACAAGTCTATGCCCTATAAAAATCCATTCAGCACGGTGGATTGGAAGTCGAAAGGACAAGGCAGCATGCTCTACATTTTCGCTACTATGACTTTCCTGCATAGCCAGTAACTAAAAATGGATACATCTGCCAGGTTATCTGCTATTCTTAAGGGGCCCTAGTTTACATTGTCAGGGTGCATAGTGCCTTTTTAACAAATCCTTTCTGAGCTGTAATACAGCATCTGAAATTTTAAAGGTATGTTACAGAAAAATAGGGTGAGAGCAAAGTAAAAATTTCTAATGAATGGATGAGCATGCATACAATACCTATAGTAATAGCCTAAGCGTCACTGGAATTTTATTCACACTTTACCAAGATCTGCACATGTTTATGCATGAACCATACTTATGCGACCCATGCAGTGCTGGGTGGGACCACCACCACTTGTTTCAAAGTAAACAGAAAAGATCATGTAATGTTGGAATTTATGAAAAATATTTAATGGTCATGTTCTTTTTAAATGGTTATATAATTCTTCTTATATGCATGTTACAGTCTCTCTTACACTATCAATTTTAAATGTTGGAATATCCGTTCCTAGAGTAGTTGTACAGATTGCTATGAAAACGTGATAGAATTCCCTCTTATAAATGGTATTTGTTAAAAACACATAGCATGGAGAATGTGAGTAGTGAAGGGTATATTCTCCAAAACGAGACTCGTTTGTTAAAGAGCTGAAGCCTCTGAAAAACATTTCTTTGAACCCCCGTGTTTCTCCCCTGCCTGGTGGACGATAACAGCACTGAGCTTTCTGAACACCTCACCCTCTGCTGCAGGGCAGCGCGTCACCAGATGCTGCAGTGCTTGAGACTAAGGCAGCTTTTATCTCACGTGAAACAGCCATGGAAGCTTGTAAAAAGATGTTTTCTAGAGGAAAATGTACTTTTTAAAGAAAAAAACTATTAGCAGCATTTTTTTAAACTAATTCATCTTAGTCGAGTTAAAAAATCTGTTGCTTCAATGACTTGCTTTTGTCAACATTGACAAATGAATCAAAAAGTATAACATCAAAATTTGGGAATTTATCTTCATGGTGTTTCTAGCCCAGAAGAACTGCTTGAGAAAGGGTCTACTGTATGCGTTCAGTCCCATTTAACGAAAATCCGATGGATGTCTGTGCAGTGTTTTCCTAGCTCCCATGAACGTAAGTGGTTGCAGAAGACAAAGTACTTTGCTGGCTTACATGCTGTTGTTCTAGAACACCTCTCAGTCCCGTGCTGACGGCTCCCTCGTCCGTATTCCCGTGTCACTTCATCTGCACCCGTGCCATAGCCGAGCTCGCACTGAGCTCCAGTTCTGTGTCTGCACATCTGCCTCCCCGGTGGCGTCTCCGTGAGGGGCGGGGCTCTGTCTTGTTTATGTCTCATCCCCGTGAAGAGCACAGCACGTGCCCGCATAATGACTGGTTTCGAGGAGGATTGAATATGTAGGTTTTGTCCTCAGAAAGCTTTCATTCCAGTGGGGAAGGGGAAAAAGAGGATAACCCAGTCTTTAAGAGAAATCAAGTCCTATGAGAAATGGGCAATGTTTTATATAATTTTCAGGTGAATGTATTCTCAATAGAATAATAGTTTCAAAGAGAAAGAAAATTTATTGGACATTCTAAGCGAGGAATGTTAGTTGTCAACTTCATAAAAGAAGAAAAAGATGATTGCTCCGGGTATTCAAATAAAACTGTATGTGGCAGCCACACCATCTTATATAAGCTAAAGGAAACAGGCCAAATATAAAATAATGTTACCCATAGGGAGATAAACATTTACTGAATCTTAGGCAGAAGAACAAGTTAGATTCCATCCGAATCTGTGTTTCCATACGTATGAATGCTTGATCAAAAGTAGCTGAAGCGTCCAGCTGGAGGGCCAGCGTGCAGACGAGACTGGAGCACCACCCAGAGGGACTGCTCCTCATCACTGCTGCTGGTTCTCGCGTCCGACTTCCTTTCCCCGGTGGACTCCCACGTGACGCAATGCCCTGTGCTCTGCCGCGAGCAGGCAGCACCTCCTGGTTGTTGTCCTTTAACCGGAGCCACCTACACTGTTGGTCTAAATGGGGTCTTGTCTTTAGATTCATCTGCCCAGGCGTATAAGCCACATTGTCGAGTACACACAAGTGACACGCCTCCGTGTTTTGCATCCCACGTAACACGTAAGATGTTTTTGACACACTCTGCTTCCAGGTCTCCCTTCTTGAGTGAGTCAGAGAAAGGGCAAGCGAGTGAATAGCAAGTGAAATTGGATAAACAGAATCTCGGTGACTAGTCAATGTTGAACGACACCTGTGTACTCAATGCCACTTGGTACGTGATCACGGCAGGTGACTCAGGGACTTCATGGCTCCTGACAGATGGCTCCTCAGATGGTCATTAATGCCACCACCATCTCACAGAGTGAGAATTCCCGAGGAGGAAGAAAGAGGGCACACTTGAGCCAGTCAAGCACAATGAGGAGGAGGCAGAGACCATGCCCCCACTTTGCTCCGCACAGCCATCAGAGGTCCTCTCCCCTAACCCCACCCTGCCCTCACCCCCGGGAAGACCCCCTTGGGAAGCACATGGAGCTATCCATTAATGTTTTCAGAGTGAAAATACGCTCAGTCCATGGAATGCCTTAGGGACCTTTCTGGAAACGGACCATTTCTACATTTCAATAAGCAGTTGAATGGATGTAAGGGGGTTTTCTGAATTGTCACATTAGTTGTAAAAAACAGTACTTTCAACTTAGATTGGGACGTTCATGGGCAAGAGAAGCTAAAGCAGTCACTGTGTATTTTAAATACGGTTTTGAGTCATGGTAGAAACAGCCTGAGGTCAGCCCCCCAATTATTACTGCTGTTCACAGTGCCCATAGGAGCAGAACTGGGGAAGACTGCGTCTAAAGGGCCTAATTATCTTCGTCTCTCAGAAAGCTACGTCGTTTACCTCTCACGGTGGCTCTGACCTATAATTACCACCTTCTTGGATACATGCTTAAGGAATGCAACTGCTCTGGCCGCTGTAACGAGGGTTTTGACTGGCGAGGACGTTGTTTGCATTCCTTTCTCGCCAGCCTGCGGCACAGGTGGCAGGGACTGATGTGGAGCGGCCACCACCGGTCCTCTTCCAGAGATCACCGGGGCTGAGGGTTTGGCGCGCCCACACCTTCAGCCCGGTGCAGCCTGAAAAACAGCCTCTTCCTCCCGACGCAGCCGGACCCGTAAACCTGTTCGGAAGGCATCTGGATCCCTCTCTGTCATAGGGCAAATCAAGGGAAATCTGTGACTCTTTACTCGGCAGATCAGAGGTTTCTCTTTGCTACCAAGAGCATTCTTTTTCTGTGTAGGAGGACAAAATGTTAAAATTTTAAACATATGTATGCACATACACCTATGTGCGTATCATTCTTTACATGAGGAGTTGAAATTTTGAGGCCATAGAACACACACACACACACACACACACACACGCAGTGGGATAGCCCTTCAAGAAACTCAGTCTGAAAAAAGTATCTGAAAACGAATGTAAAACTGAAACAAAAATGGATTCCCAAGCTTTTTAGGCTACAAGCATTCATTCTGATGAATACCTTCAGCTGTGTGATATTGCCAACTGTGTCAATAACAAGTGAAACCTATCTCTGATACTATTCCTAAAAATTTTTGTAGATCTGGGGGGAAGTTTAAAAAATATCTATATATTTTTATTTTAAAATTCATAATTGCCAAAAGTTCTTAGCCAATAAATGTAAAATATCAATATAACTACCTTTTTAATCTATTTATGTTGATCATGATCAAGTTTTTTTAGGATGTTTGTCATATTCTCTCTGGTTTAAAACTGGTTAGTTTATTTTCTATTCTTAGAAAGTTGTCAAAAAGAAAGAGAGTTGCCGATCTTTCTGAGTCACTTCAAAGAATGGTCTGCTTAGAAAGCAAGAGAGATGCTTTGTCAGCTACAGAGTCACTAGATTTCCTCCCGGTATTGACTTTCAACCACAATGCACTCTCCACCGCTGTCTCCTGATGCAGGCCTCTGGTGCCCGAGGCGTGCCGAGCAGCCGTGCAGCCTGCCCAGACGCTGGCCTCCGAGTGCTCCCGGCTCTGTCGCAACGGCTACTGTACCCCCACGGGGACCTGCTGCTGCAGCCCAGGATGGGAAGGGGACTTCTGCAGAATCGGTTAGTATTTCCATTGTCCCCGGGAAACATGGGGCGTGGGATGGTCCTCAGGGACTCGAGAACTTGACACCAAGTTATTTCTTCTAGAATTATCAAGTGTTCAACCTTCAGTCATTTCCAGTAATATTAATGCTCTGTCTGCTCCTGAAGGAGTAAATGAAATCTTCCCCATTTCCTTAATGCAAACAATTCACATACATAAGTTCGTCATAAACATAAAAGACTTTTAAATAATTCATCCTTTCAAAAAGTAGAAATTAGAAGCAGATCATCTGTCTAGGCTCTCAGTCCTGGGTGGGAGATTTCCCACCAGCCAAAGCCCTCTGCAGTGTCCACGCTCTCCCGATACCCCCCAAATGCCTCTCAAACTTAACTGCTTGCTCTCTGGCTATAGTGCACCAAAAACAGGGTATCCAGCGGGTGTTACTAAATAAAGGGGGGAAACGCAATTACCTAGAGGCATATGTGAGATTTTTAACTCCTTTTTGCCGCTCCCTGTAAACCATCAACCAGGTTTCAGGACAGACATCCCAGGATTCCTCTGTCCTTCACCTGGGGTTTTCCTCATTCACATGCAGTGATGTTCAAATTCTACTTGGTGTGAAATTAAAAAAAAACAAACCCTAGATAAATTTAGATTCTTGGAGTTGAAGAGGTATATGCTGAAAATGCATTTTCAGGAGAAATAGTTTTTCCCTTTCCGTTGTCTCCATATCAGATGTTGGGTGTGAACGAAGCCTACTGTGGTAATCATTTCACAATCTGTTTAGTTCCTGGCATGCAAAGAGGCACACCAGAAACTTGAAACTCATACAGTAATGTATGTCAATTATTTCTCAAGTAAAACTGGAAAAAAGTTGCCATCAGGATAAAAAAAAAGCGCATTTGCAACAACCAGCATATACATATTGCTCACAAAAAAATTTATCTCTGCTATTTCAATGTTAAAGTATCTCTTGCCAATGAAAATGAAAAGCCCCATTCTTAATTCATAAATTTTATCTTTTTGAACCCTAAACATCCATTTGTTACAGAAAAATCACAATCCTAACTTGTGTACTTGATACATTGTGACAAAAAGTGGCCAACATTAAAGCCACGTACACAATCTGCACTGTAAGCCTAAAGAGTTCCAGCATTAATAACATTGCATGATTGATTGACACCATGCTTACATATCCAGCAAAGAGCTATCAGAATTAAGATCCAACAGAAATTAAGTAATTACATTATTTAAAACAAATGCTCACACTTTATATGTCCCAGTCTGTCCCCCTTTTCCTTAGTTGACAGAAATATAAGAAGCAGTGTTCAATTACACTAATGCTCTAAGTTCTGATACTATGCCTCCCTCTGCTTCCCTCTGCCCCGATGCCAGCAGCATGTGCTCTCTGCCCCGTTTATGTCGTGTCCGTCTGTCCTCTTCCCCACTTTGCATTTTGTCTAGCTTCTCAAACTACTAGATAACGAGTGTTTATTGAGTGCCTTCTAGCACAAGTGTGTTAAAACTGAAGGTAAGCGAATTTTTTTAAATATGGGTGGCATTATATATACACCATAATAGACAATAATAATAATACATGATATAAATGAACACAGATATTCTCTGAGTTAACATAGAGTTCTATTTCAATAAAATACTTTCATTTTTCCACTAAGTCAATTTTAATAATTTGAATACACAAGATAAACCAGAACCATTTTATAAAAGTAAACCATTCATGATATTTGTGATCCAAGCAAGAATTTTATTCCTATACTCACATAGCTGACTCATCTCCCACAAATTTAAAGGAGAAAAAAAATCTGTTTCCTTTTTGTTCTTCCCTTGGGTTTTGATTAATGCATCTGCAAAGATTAAAATGACCCTGTCCCCTGAACCCATAAGGAAATGCATTCAAGGAATTCGACTCTGCCTACAGGGCTACCCGCCCAGATCTGGCCTATCAGTAAAAGCCGGTTAAGTTACAGACCCACTCTGCTCTCCCCGTCCTATTTTAGCAGTAAATCTTCACCCTCCCACCGATACTGTGGTGGCCAGGTCCTTCTGTGCTGAGGATCTCTGCTGTAGAGTAGCCCCAAAAAGGACTGCAAAGAACATCCTTGGCTGGCCAACGGCACTGACCCAGGAAGGACCTTCCAAGTGCACAGAGGCGAGGCCTGAGCTGGGTCCCTGCTGGGAGTGTGGAGGGGGGGTCCCGGGGAGTCCAAGTGTAGACCCTCCATCTAGCCGGTCCAGAACTGACCGTCCCTTGATGTTGCGTTGGAGATGCGCAAGCTGGAGGCCTCTCTTGTGGGCCAGGCCCTCTTCACCTCGAGGCCCGGCCCTGGTGGAGTAGGCACAGAGCTTTGCTTAGGAGGCCCTGAGCTGGGACTGCCCTAGTGGAGCCGAGAGTGGAAAGAACTGAAATCCTCATTTTAAAGAGTCAGTTATGCAAGGGATTGAATTTGCTTCCGCAATCTGTGCTTCTCCGGAAACGCCTCCCGTTCTCGGCTGAGGTCTGGCCCCCGAAGAACTGTAGGTCCAAGAGCGCTCTTCCCATCGAGTCTTTATTCCCTTTTGGGTCAGTTTGTGTCTGGCTCCCGCCTTCTTTCCCTCCCTTCCCTTCCTCATCGAACATGTGGGCTGTTTCTGACATACACAATGTGAGTGTGATTTTATTGCTTTTTCCCCCCCTCCCAGCAAAATGCGAGCCAGTGTGTCGCCATGGCGGAGTCTGCATCAGACCCAACAAGTGCCTCTGTAAGAAAGGGTACCTCGGTCCTCAGTGTGAACAAGTGGACAGAAACGTCCGCCGAGTGACCAGGGCAGGTATTCTTGACCAGATCATTGACATGACATCCTATTTGCTGGATCTAACAAGTTACATTGTATAGTTTCTGGGACTGTTGGAAGATTCCTTTCCAGTGGGCATTTATTTTTTATCCTGTCATTAAAAAGAAAGACTGTTACCCCGCTACACACTCCTGTGATTTCATTTTCTTTTCTTAATTTAAAAGTAGTTTCCAGAAACATGTGGAGTCTGTGTGTGTGTGTGTTGGTGCATTTGTTCACATGCGCACGGACACACACCCACGCACAACTCCAGGACGTGGGTGTGGTTGCAGAACAGATGGGTTTTAAAAATATATATTTCCTCGTGTGGAGCAATTTACACAGAAATTCCATTATAAATTGATAATGGCATTTTCATGTCACCAGAAGAGATTATTTGACTTCCCAGGAATTTTCTGTCTGTAATAACTAAAGTCAACTTTAATGGAGTTTTGAAACATTACCGTGCAATCTGATGGAACTAATAAAAAAAGCAATATTTTTATATTAAAGGACTATAATGTGAGAATGTTTCAGAACTCCCTGATGGATTTCAGTGTGGACAACTTGATATAAAATTGTAATCTTCGTTTTTATCATTGTATCTAATTACAGAATGTTATGCACTTACCTTTTTATTGGCAGAGAAATCTGGTTACTCTAGCTTAATATCAAGATTGTTTTCAAGTGTTTTATAATTAAATCATAACAGCATATTCTAAAACCAATCTTCCTAAAAGGTCTGCTTTTATTGTATATTTTATTTAACAATAGGCACTGGGTTTGTGTTACATATTTATATTTTTTATTTTATTTTTATAATATAGACATCACCTAGATGAAACACCTTTACCCTGTCCTGTAAAATACTAAAGTTACATTTTTCACCAATTTAATTGGAAAGAAGGGGAGTGAGAAAGCAAACAGTCTTAAATGTGCTGTGGATCCAACGTAGCAGTGGATCCTTGGGCCAACATGTAATCACTAACGACGGATGAAAAAGCGAGAAAACAGCCAATCCTTATAAAACTCCAGCATTAAACACTGGTCAAGTGCTTTTCACCGTAGCGAGACTGTCAGTGGATGTGATTAGAATGTCACAGATGGCACACTCAGTCGCGCCCCACTGGACAAGAACTCACTCGTTTTTAACAAATCTTCGCTGTGTAAGCGGTCACTTGGACACATTTTTAATATAGTAATTCTTGCCAAATATGACTTGTGTATATGTTCCTTCAGAACTCAATGAAAATCCTCCTTGGTGAATGTATGAATAAATTTCTGTAAATGTTCTGTCCAGGTTTTGAAAGCAATGCTATGTTCTAACTTACAATTGCAAAACATCTGATAGACAGTTCTCTTAACGGTTTTCAAGGCCAGCTCTCTGTGTTTGGATTGTGACAAAATTATAAGGCTTCTTTGCACTACTGAAAAAAAAATCTATCGTGACACACGCACACCCTCTATAGGTTTCCCTTCAGTGAACAGTGGTCCCTCCAGAATCTAAATTGGAGAGTAGTGGAGATTAGGCAGCACAGGCTGACTTTCCAGACCTGCTCCTTACTTTTAGGAATACGAACCTCAATTAAAAAGAATACAATCTCGCCACTAGTACTTCTCTATTGTTTTAAAGCAGGAGAGATGCAATTAGAGCACAGGGAGCATTTATGCAGGAACCACAGTGTGGAAAGATTGGTTAAGTGCACTGTGCTTGTCTTCCGTATATGATGACTTAAGTTTCGAGTGACCTCATGCCAAATGGAAATGGGTTGAGAAATCTTGGTTCAGTGCCTAGTGGACAATAGCCTGCATTAAAAAGTGCATGCATAATTTTGCACAATTTAGATTCAATTGACAGTCTATTCAAAGAAGTCTCAGGATTAAATGAGCATGGAGACCAAATTGCCCTCTTACCCCAGAAAAGGGGTGGTCCCTGCTAGTCACGCTCACACTTCATTGGACCAACAGTGTGACAAATCTTGCAATGAACCCTGCAGTAGCCTTCATCTGTAGGTTAATAGCAGTCTTTTGTCTCCACGGCTTTCTCTTCGTAGCCCTTTTACTGAATTCCATCACAGAAAGTTTTACAATTAAAAAAAAAATGTCCTGACAACCATTTTTGTAAATGAACCTTACCATCTAATCGTCCCTTATTCAACATGGTGACATTAACAGAATGTGAACTTCTTGTGAGGGAGCCAGCTGTCTAAACCTGTCAGATTGTGCAGTTTTATTACACATTCTCCCAGTCATCGTTTCACCGAAAACAATCGCGATATTGCTATAGACTGAGCAAAATCTGAAAACCCAGCCTTTCTCCTTACGTCCTTAATCTGTCCGCCTCTTCCAAAAGAACCCTTTCAAAAAACAAGGTGTGATATTGCCACTAGTTCTCCTCTTTAAAAACACCTATATTAAATTGAGCAGACCCACATTTTGGCGCAGGCCTCTCCCCAGGAACACATGCACCCCAGGTGTCACTGCCTTTGCTATTGTGAGTCCTTGGAATGAAAGACCCAAGCCTTCCAAAAAGGAAGAGAGCTAGGCCTGTGGACATTGTGCCTGAGCAAAGAACAGAAAGTCATTTCTTTCCATTCTCAGAAAAGACATAAACAGCAGAGGTTAACAGATGGCTATGCATTTTGAACTCAGTGGTCATTTCCAAAATCTTTGGAACTTTTCGAGTAGGTTTTTAAAATACTCGACTGGAGAATTGTCTTCAGTGATTCATGAAGAGGGACTGAGAGGAGCTGGTTAAAAAGTACGAGCTAAGGAAAAGCGATGGCCCCATCACACGGGGGCGGCATCTGTGCCAACTGGGTCCAGAGAGCGCCCCATACAAATGAAAGAACAGTGCCCTTGCTGTGAACACAGGTGTGTGAAAGAAAGTAGCAAAGTAGGAAAAGGTCTGTGGTTACGCCTTTGTCCATTCCAGAGCTTAATATGTGGGTGTCAGTTTAATATAAACTGCTGTAATGGTAGGTTATAAAGAGTTGGAAAAAAACTTTCTGCCAACATGGCCTGTACTACACTTTCTCCTAGTTTAGAGAACCTTGATTTCTTGTCAGTTACATGTGGTGATGAGAAGAACACAGAACTGACACATTACTGACGTGAAAGAAGGGACGATTTCAGAAACCTGAGTGATGATAAAAAGTACTTTCATCCATACCTTTCTTGGAATTTTGTTTTAATGTGGCTATTATAAAAAGTTTATTTTATCACAAAGAGTACTCAGATGTTTTCTCAGATTAAGAGATTATCTCTTAACGAGCAAAGAAACCTACACCAGTATACACACAGAACCTAAATAGAAAACTTTTTCATTTGCATACTTCAGAATGAACCCTTCTGTATTTATTTGCTTGAAAATAATTAGATAATAATGTACTAACAATCTTAATATATTTCTTTTTAATATTGTTTGTATCTCTGAATCATGTACAAAAGTCTACTAGGTATTAAGGCATGAGGTTAGATGCTATATCTAGGGTCATTCAAAGTACACAATAATTTAACTTGTATTAGTCTAACTTTTAGTTTTAAAAGATGAAAGAGAAACCAAGTCCAAATTTTTAAGAAAAAAAATAAGGTATAGCACAGGCAGCTGTAGTTGGCTGATCAATAAGTTTCTGAGCATCTCTGTAGAATGTTACTTATGAGACCTTTTTCTCTCTCTCCCTCTCCCTCTCCCTCTCCCCCACTCCCGCCTCCCTGCCCACTCCAGTATAGCCTTCTTCCTTTTAACTTCTCCCTTCTCTATTTCTGTTTGATTTTTTAACTAAACAAACATGTCCTCAATACACCCATGATGAAGATGTCCTGGGGTAGGTTGCTATTGATTTTGCTGGTTATGATCTTTTATTTGTTTTCCTGGAAAATACCCTCTCCTGGTCTCACATTTGCCCGGACTCTGTATCATGAAGCCCAGGAGATAAATGTGAACATCCCAGACTATCTCTGACAGTCATGGAAAGAAAGGCGTGATGGAAAGCGGAAATGCTCCAGTTCAGCCAGAACTCCTTCACAGACACAGAAAGGACATGCAAATATCCCCAGCAAATGCCTCAGCTAACCGCAGGGAAAATTAGTAGCTATTTCCTAGAAGAAGGTTATTCCAAATCTATGAGGAAAGAATAAGAAATAGTTCCTCAATGGAGACATTAGAATCTTCTTTTCCTGCCTCAGATGACACTTGAACTTGCAGAGAATTCAGATTCCACGCCCAGAAAATATACATATTTCTGTCACACCCCCAGGAAGTTAGTGGGCCTGTTTTTGTGAATGCTGGCAATACCTGCAGACAGTTCCTCTTTAGAACATCCAAAGGAAATACATGTTTGTTTTCTTACCTTCTTTCTCTTCACCGCACCAACACGAACTAGTCATACGTCCAATACTTCATAGAATGTCAAAGAAGGTGGGAAACCTAAGAACAGAAGCATTCCGATATTAAAAATATGACTGTAGAATCTGTCAAACACAAGTCCTAGCCAACTTCAGTGCTTCTTTCTCTTAAATATCTCCTCATAAGTTTTGGAAGCTGCCTTGGGATAAGTGTTTAGGAGAGTAAGATGCATTCCCGAGCACACGAGGGGGTGTTGTAGTGCGGCCATGAGAGATTTCTTCGTTTATCATATTGGCACGTTTCTTAAATTCCTCATTAAATACCAACCCAAGGTAGATCCGTCATTTACCTTGCTTGCTTTTATATGGTTCATGTACAAGTTTGTTGGAAAAATTTTTAAAATAACTAATGGATCTTTTGTATTAACAAAAAACTAGGCTTAAAAGCTTACTGCTTTTTAAAGCCAGATTACATAGTAGTTTACCCCCAAAAAAGTATCAGTATGAATTCTGAGGTTACCTCTCATGTACATCACAAAGTCGGGATGAAGTGATGTCACATTTCAGTCAGGATGTCTTTGCAAGTATAGGTGATGTATTACTTAAAATCAAGCTACATACACACGCATATATAAGCAAGTTAACTTAAAAGTTCGGTGAGTTATCCTAACTGACTATAATCTCTGAGTTAAAAAGACCTTTTAGCACATAGGATAGAAAGAACAGAACATTAACAGTGATGGGAAATTCATAATGGTTAAATATAAAATAAACTTTGTCTTCGCAGGTAGAAACCAATTCTTGTCCATTTCCTTTTGAACTAAAAAGTATCTAGCAACACTTTCCATTTGCATGGACAGTGTATGATCAGGTTTGGGATAGTCTATGCCCAAAACTATATTTTGGATATTTTTTTACATCATATTCTTAACATCTGAGATATAGCTTTCCTAGAATAAGGTAAGATTTCATGTATAATAGAGCCTAATACTACTTAATACATTAATACATTCTATTCTAAATACTATTATTGAGAAATCAAGTTGACAACTTTATCAGATATCAGATACACTGACAGGACATTTTTGGACATGCATTTCACCAAGAACTATGTCATGATGAGGCAAATGACCCTGAGGTATTACGGGATTTGTGGAGCTTGATTCCCTAAGATATGTGAAAGAAGACTATTTATTTAAAAGAAACCCATCTAATTAAAATGAAAACATTACTGAATTATTATCCTTCACAAGCATAAGAGAAATCTAAAAAGAAACTCCCTAGTCTGTCTAGGCTTTGGGACTAGCTTGGTGCAGTTTTAAAGAATGGCTGACTTGATCATCATTCTAATACATGTTGGTTTTCCTAGTTGTCCGCTTTCCTTCAGGTTGCTGCCAGTTAGGGTGATTTGTCCATAATCTCACATACAGAAGATACCCAACCAATCCTTGCTTGACTTCCTATTAACGAAAGGCAGAAGGCCGTGTGAACAAATACAAGAGCAGGTGCGTGTTTGAGGGAGCAGAGCTGATGTATGCACTGGCTGCGATTTCTAGAAACATTCACCTGAAAATAAACACGCCAAGTCATTGGCTCAGAGAACCCCTGTACGTTTGAATTACTCTGATTTATGTAACCAAGTTATTACAATACACATTTCTCTTTGATCAGCCTTCTATTATTCAGCCATCCACCCATTCATTAGTTCAATAAATATTTATTGAGGTGCCTAATGTGATTATGTGACACAGAACAGGCCAGGACATTTATCATGGGGGATGGTGAGCCCAGGGGTACAATAAACACATTTGAATCGGGAGGTACTAATCACACCCAACCAGCTCCAATTCAGCTCAGCATTAGAATCCAGCGCTAGGAGTACAGATGGCCAAAAGTACACCTGTGTGTATCTGTATGTGTGCACACACCCATGTATATATATTTATCTATCTGTACAAACACGACATATGTATACACACTATCTATGTAATATATAATATATGTATAATGCATATAAATTCTAACAAGTGTATTTGTGTTATCTTTAAAATAGAACAACTGTATCTTGAAGTGGTAAATGCAGAGAATTGGTTTTTATTGTTGATCTGTGGATTTAATGATTTTTTAGGTGAAAAGGATGTTTAAGTGTACAATTTCTTTTCTTAATTTAATATATTTATGTAAATGCATGCCTGAAATTTGATTAGATTGACTGTGTTTTGTGCCTTTTAACATGATCAAATGTATTAAACTTTATCTTATGACCTGATATACATGTGCTATTTTAAAATTCTTTTTTTAGTATTTAAAAGCATTCCTAAATGTTCATCCTGATAATATGAGTGCCAATTTTTAGATACTCTATACCCAAACTACTTCTTCAGAATATTCTTGCCTTTTGTCATTTTTCATATTCCAAGTTTAAAATTTTACTCCCCCAAATGTATGCCACTGCTAAAGGTCAACTTCATTGGATGGGCATATTAGGCAGCCATAAGATGTTTTATTGGCTTCAATGTATTCGAAGTTGTAAAAGACTTCACTGGGATCCTCTCGGGTAAGTAAGAATTAAGGAGGATGTAAAAGAGCAGCTGAGAGCACTGAGAGCCCAGTCTGAAGGGAAGAGGCAAGTAGAGAGGGTGGGGCATGAGAAAAGGGGGTTGCAGATTCCCCCAGACTTTGCTGACCTTGCCACTTAGCTTCCCATTAACCCCGTCCAGAGTATTTATGTAAGGACAGGTATGCTGTTTTGAACATGGGTATTAAATCTGCCAGTATTCTTTAGAACAAAATGCTTTCATCTAGTCTCCTTTCTCCTTGAATAAACACAGCTCTGACTCATCAGGAAGAAAAGCTCTTTCTCTATGACTATTGCTAAGAGAATAAAATGTGTTACAAGCTTATTCACAGAGTCCCTTAGTTTGGGTGGCTCCCTAGAAGTTTTGAGTTAGGCAATGTGACACCTGGAGAAGTGTCCTTTAACTCACTGCACGGCGGCCCAGGGAGCCCCCGCGACCTCTCCGTGTTCGGCTCTACTCTCCCACATCTCAGAATCCGTCCCAGTGGTCTTGCCGGTAATCACCCTCCTTGTTTCTTGCGCAGATCTGATCTCTCCAACCAGATCAGAAGTCTCCAGAGGGCATGTCTCCTCTTTCTAGATTCTCTGGCAGACTTAGAGCAGCTGCTGCACACTTGCCATAAGGAACAGAATAATAATATGTTCTGAACAGCCTAGAGGAGGGTGGGGTTTCTTGCCCTTGCCAATCGGATCCTTCACTGTCCCCTCACTGACTTTGTAGCTCTGCTATCACCAGAGGCATCAATTCCCTGCATTACTGTCCCTTCACGGTGAACGCCTGGCATGGTTTCTATGTTCCCTGTCTAGACTGAGTGAGCTACATACATGAGTTAAGACATATGAAGAGAGAGAACATGGTAGAATCACAAAGGGACATGTTGAGATTGTCCTCAGGAGTGCATGATAAAAAACCATGGCCTCGAAGCCCACTGTGATCACAGCAAGTAGGGCCAGATGGGCCCCACCTCTGAAGCTGACCTGTGGCCCTTAAACAGTCTAGGTGGCCGCCAGAGCAAAAGGCTGTCCTCCCCACAGTTGTCTCTAAGAAGTTTCAGAGCTCACATCTGTACTGCTAAAACTGTCCATTCCCACTCTGTCCAAAAAACTGACAGCTAATGTGAGAGATAGTTCTATGAACTGGCTTCTTGACATTTACTTCTGCAAAAGAATTTTTAGAATAATGTACTGTTGACAATGGAAGTACAACTTCAAATAGCAGCCACACTTAGTCCTCGATCAGAAAAAAAATACAATTTTTTTCTATTTGCTGTTCCAAAGAGTTCTCTCTGGAGATTAAATCCTACTATCATTCAAATAAATGAAAGGATAAAGGGGAGAAAATCAGCTGGGATGAAATATCTTCTGCATTTTCACAACTTTTTCTTTGATTTCTATGCAATGTTCTCTATGATGAAACAGGCAGACAGAGTTTAAAAGGGGGGAAGGGTGGGGCAGGAAGAGGAGAGAGAAGCCTAATGGCTCCTGAATACAAAGCTCTTTCTTCTTGGGACTCTGCCCACATCAGAAACGACTTGAGCTCACTGTTGCAATTTAATAAGATGTCATCAGGTCCCTTTCACATATTTACAGCCTTATAATTAAAGGTACTTGATGCAAAATCCATGCGGCTCATGTAAGTCAATTTAGATGATCGCAGTTAGCCTGTTGCATGCTCTACAGCCACCAAACGCCATGCACGCCAGGTGTGCTTGCAGGAACCCTGGGCTGGGGCTGTGCCTGTGGACCTGGGCATGTGTCTCTAAATGATTAGCTGGGTGGCACTAGGCAAGTCCTTTCCTGCCCTGGGGCTCCTGCCTTAGGTATAAAGTGAGACTTTGATTTCTTACCACTCTACCAGTTATTGTTATTAAATGTTCTTAATCCTGGGATGCACATATATATTGTGAACTTGAAATTGTAAATCTCAGAGAGGAGTCCAGTAACTACTCCTTTTTATTAATTTGTGGTGGCTAAATAATTAGAAAAGACGCTTTTACTCATTTTTCTCTAGTCTCCCTGCCTCTTCTCCTCCTCCCTCTGTGGTTCTCTGCTGCCTTCTCTGATGCATTCTCTGAGTCTTTTTCTGGCCCTCCCATCTATATACAGTTTATTCTTTTATTTACACTTTATTTTTCAATTACAGTTGACATTCAACATTATTTTGTATTGGTTTCAGGTGCACAGCATAGTGGTTAGACAATCATATACTTTACAAAGTATTCCCCTGATACTTCAAGTACCCACCTGGCACCACATGCAGGTATTACAATATTATTGGCTATATTCCCTGTATTCTCTGCATCCCCATAACTGGTTTGTTACTACCAATTTATACTTCTTAATCCCTTCACCTTTTTCACCCAGGGACCCAAACTCCTTCCCCTCTGGCCACCATCAGTCTGTTCTCTGGGTCTATGAATCTGTTTCTATTTTGTTTGTTCATTTATTTTGTCCTTTAGATTCCACATATAAGTGAAATCTTATGGTATTTGTCTTCCACTGTCTGACCGACTTCACTGAGCACAATACCCTCTAGGTCCATCCGTGCTGTCGCGAGAGGTAAGATTTCATTCTTCTGTAGCCAAGTAATACTGTCTTGTGTGCATGTCCCCCAGCTCTTCTACCTACTTGTCTGTTGATAGAAATGGAAATGCCCCCATTTCTTGGCTACTGGAAATAACGCTGCAATGAACACAGGGGCGCACATATTCTTTGGAATTAGTGTTTTGGGTTCCTGAAGATATATTCCCAGAAGTGGAATTGCTGGGACATAAGGCAGTTCTCGAATCCTGTAACGTCCCCCTAAAACTCTCACTCTTAAATGTACTTTCTGATCTCTCATCATTTGTCCCTGTGGTGAAGAAGGGCGCCGTGACAGGGAGGCTGCCACTCCCTCCAGGGCACTTAGTGTCAAGTTTTGCAACTGTCAGCAGCACCTCTCTTCCACAAACTGTGTTCCCAAGAAGACTGTCGCAGGCACGCTCCCTGACAGAGAGATGCCCTGTTCTGGGCGGATACTGGGCATAAATGCCTGCAGACATTATCTAAAAGGCAGGCGATCCATGACCAGAGGAAGTGCACGCACGCGTCTGCGGGGGCCGGCCTCACAGTACCACCAACGGCACCTCCTCGCCCCCCAGCACTGCAGGCCAGAGGTCGGAAATCCAGGTGTTGCAGAGCTGGGTCCCGCTGAGGGTCATGAGGGAAGGACGTGTTCCCACCTCTCTCCTTGGCTGGTGGACGGCCATCTTCTCCCTTTTTTCACATAGTCTCCCTACTATGCATGCCTGTGTCCAAGTTTCCCCTTTTCACAGGGACACCAGCCATACTGGATGGGGGCTCACCCTAATGACCTCGTTTTAATTTGATTACCTCTGTAAAGACCTTATGTCAAAATCAGGACACATTCGGAGGTACTGGGGTTTAACACTCCAAAATATGAATTGGGCGGGGAGACAGAGTTGAACCCAACCCATAACGCCATGCCCCAGACACCACAGTGAGACTTCCTGAGGTCTCGTGTGTATGTCTAAAGCAGTGCTTCCCGAACTTCAGCGTGCCCCCAGTCACCTGAGTGCTTGGCCAAACACAGATTCTGACTCAGTGGGGCTGGGTGGAGCTGAGGCCGCGCCTCTCTAATAAACCCCCCGGGGGTGCTCACGAGGCTGGCCTGTGGGCCCTACTCGGAAGCACGAGGATCTAAGGCTTTACAGGCTGCATTGACTTTGAGGGCAGACTAGGGATACTGGAAAAGGCTTGATGGAAAGATGGGGGGCGGGGGCGGGGCAGTCCTTCATCATCATTGTCATCACACTGTGACAACAGCGGCAGTCGCATTGTGGTCACCAGGCAAGGGGGATGCTTTCATGAATGGTGGACTCTACCTGTCTGTTGAAGATAAGCAGGGTTGCTAAAGGGACGCACACCGTAAAATAAAGTGTATGTTTGTTTTAAGCTGTGTAAATTCTGCCAAGGTCGTGTGTGGCCGTGACAGAAAGCTACGAACAACTCCTATCCAAATATCCAAAGAAGAAAATTTAAAAAGAAAGATATCACTGTGAATAAATATACTTAAGACATAAACCTTGAAAAAAAAGAAAATGAACGTCTCTGTTATACTGAATTTTCAGAAATAAGATTTTATACCTTCATCTTATCACCAAGATATAATCACGAAACTTAAAGTCGTAAATACATCTAGAATTAGATCCAAATGTCTTGGAAGCAACTCTTCGTGCTATTCACTGTGGAACAAGACTTACTCTCTGATTCAAACACTTACGTGTATCTTCAGAACAGGGCTGCCCGGTAGAACTTCCCGTGACGACAGAGGCGTCCTGTAGCTGCAGCGCCCAACACAGTAGCCACTGGTCACGTGTGGCCATGGCGCACTCAAGACAGCTGATCTGAACGAGGAACTGAAGGCTTCATTTTATTTCATCTTAATTAAATTTCAGTTGCCTGTAGAAAAATAGAGTGTCTCTTTATATTGGCTGCTTTGAAAATCAGTGCTAAAGGCAATTCACACAGTTCAGTTAACACGTTTTGGTGACGCGTGTGTGTGACGGTCCCTTGTATACAATTCACAGTGAAATGCTCCACATTCCCTTGAACTTTGTTTTGATCCTGTAGCTTATTCCAAATTGTACTACACATACTCTTTGCTCTGAAATGTTTCACATTGGCCTTTCACCAAAACCAATAAAATTCTTAACTGTAGGCACAGTTTTATAGTACAGTCCAAATCTAGCGTGCACTCTGATCATGTGCACACACCCCTCTGAGTGTAACGAGGGGCATAGCACCACTGCACACAGAGAGAACTGCTGGTGGAGAGCAGGGACAGGAGCTGACGCTCGTCACATGCCCAGCCCTCCTCTGTGTTGGAGAAAGTGCAGACAGGGGACCAGTGGCATGAGGGCGCCACTACGTGCCTTTATATGCTTTGTTCCATAAAATTCTCCTGGAAGAGAAGAATTTTGGAACAATAGCAAATAATATTTAAAGAGAGAAACTAAAAATCCATTCAGCTCTCTAATGATCTCACCTCATGCAACCTGAAGTGCCCATGAGGCATAAGCAAGAAGCTACATCCATGGGCAATGTCAAGGTCCAAAGAGAGAGTGGGGAACAGATCCCTCCCTAAATGGAAGTGGTCACAGAAGGCATAAGACAGCATAATGATCCAGCAGATCCCAGTGGAAATAAGTGGGGTAACAACAATAACGCCATGGTGCTGTGTGAGGCACCTCTTCCAAGTACCATCAAGAACTGGGAAGGGTCTAAGATTTCACTCTAATCAGGAGCTAACAAGCAGCCTACTGTGATCTCATGGACGCCAGCAGAAGACACAAGACTCCCGGTTGGAGACAAAGAACAGTTTATTAGTCACTAGACGGGTCATAACCAGCAACTAGTTCTCCGAGCCCCGATTCCCAAAGAAGGGCCAGGCGATGCTTGCAGCAGTGGGCTGAGTTGCAGAAGAGGAACTCTGAGCTTAGGGATACTAAATCTTTTGCAATGGACAGCAGACAAACCTACCTGACCTTTGCATTAGAGGGAGAAGCTATCCCTGTCTTCTGAGGCTGTTTGCTAGACAAGCACCCTTGAAGAAATAGTTTGCAAGGGAGACAGTCGGTGCTTCTGCTTACCAGATGTGCAGAAACACAAAAGACCATTGGAGAATTGTTATCCAGTGAGCATTCCATCAGTACAGACTCATTCAACCTTCTTGGCAGCCATGGGAGGTAGGTAGCCTGGCACCATTTTCCAAAGGAAGGAATGGAGGGACACAGCTGTTAAGTGGTAGAGTGAAGATCTGAATCCAACCGTCTGGCTCAGGAGCAGCCTGGTCCAGCAGAAATATTATATGAGCTACATGTATCATTTTAAATTTTCTAGTAGCCACATTAAAAAAGTAAAGAGAAACAGGTGGAAGTAATTTTAATAATATATTTTATATGACTCCAGGTAGCCAGAATATGATCATTTCAACATGTAATCAATATATAAATCATTAAGGAAATATTTCACATTCTTTTTTTAATACTAAGTCTTTGAAAAACCAGTGTATATTCGACACTTAGAGCATATATTAACTCAGATAGGAAATTTTTATCAAAATACTTGACAGTGGAAGAGGTAGATTCACATACCCAAGCTGTTCCAAACATACTTAACACCATTCCAGGAGCTGACTCAAGTCTCAGTTGTAAAGGTAAACTAATTAGAAGTAAGCCTATGAAACCTTCAGTTCTTAAGTCATAGTAGCCACATTGCAAGCGCCAGATGGCCACACCTGGCTAATGGCTCCTCCGTCGTACAGAACAACTTTGAGTCCAAGCACTGATGTCACCTCCGAGTGCTCCAGCCTCGCAAAGGAAGTGCATCAAAAATGCACAGCGTTGTAACTTACTCCTTTGTTCTTCTGCTTTAATTGTCTCACAGAGTCACAGACTCTGCTCACTGCTGCCTGCCCTGGAAGTGTGTCAAGGGCAGCTCAGAGAGGGGGAGCAGTGCGCAGGTCAGAGTCCCAGGCTCACCGCCTTAGCCCTGGTGGGATCCGGACTCCCTCGTTTCTGCCACCCATCAGCTGTGTGACTGCAAACGTCCTTCTTGACCTCCCAGAGCCCAGTGTCTTGTCTAGAACGTCAGGCAATAGCAGCAGCTCTGAGTATTCAATGAGGCTGTTCCCATGAAGGCCTTGGCACACTGCTCAGCACACAGTTCTTGCTAAATAAATATCAGTCTTTATTTGGTAACTGTAGTAAATTTAACAGAAGAGACCTCCAAAAAACTTCTAGTAGCACACCATTTTAAGACACCCATTGACTTCCTGGAGAGAGGTCTTGCTGACTTAGCTGTGCAGCCCAATGTCACCCTCTAGTGCCCTCTAGTGGCAAACACCTCAAACAGCAGGCGTCCCTCACCGAACCTCTGGGAAACCAAACCTCTGAAAGACTGGGTCCGTTTCCTAAGCTCAGACACTGTGTCTGACCAGATCCCGGGCCCTCAGCCCGGGGCACTAATGCTCTGACTTTTAGGTCTGTCCTAGTGGCCCTTAAATGTCCTTTCTTTCCAGTTACCTGCGGATCTTCTGAACAGCGGTTTAGGATTGACACAGTATGAAGCGGAGCCTGAGCATGGGCCTTTCTAATCAGTTCCCAGGTCATTTCAATGTCCCTTCCCCTGAGACCTTCCCTAAGTAGCAAACCTTCAGGAAACTTGACCCATCACTCCAAATCTTTCAGAAGGAACCTCTGAATTGTTAGAACAAGGTATTGCAGCATGAAGCTAAAGGTCGTCTTCTTTCTTCTATGGACACGCACAAGAAGAAACACCCGTAATGGAGACCGGAATGGAGACCAAGGCTTACAGACATTGGAATTTCAAGGACGTCTTTAAAGACGGCAACGGTGTTCTCTTAAGGAGTGTGCCCAGCAAGGGAAAGAGAGGGCAGGTGGGTCAGTGCGGTAATTCTCATACTCCCTTGACATTAGGGTATAATGTAAGGCCACGTGCTAGTTTAATGATATAGAACATCTATAGGTTAATGATAACTACATAAAGTAACCTGTGCTCATAGTTCATGCCCATGATAACCTGGACTGGATGATGGCATGGCGGTGGAACTGTGGGCCAGCGATGGAAACTGAGTCAGAATCTCCACGGTCACTGGTCGGTGGTCTTTCCAACGTCATGGGCAGGAGGAGTCAGAAGGCTAACATGGGGAAGAAATTAGCATCTACACTGATTCCACATTTGGTAAACTGGATACAGGGATAACTGCCACATGTTCTGTCAACATCAGAGGGCATACCCCGTGAAAGCACTTTGAAAATGGTGTTTCATGGATAAGAATGTAATGTATGTCTGACAGACCAGACTGGCCCAGTATCTTTTTGGCAAAATAGAGAGCATCGTTTATTTCTGGTACGGAGAAAAAGACCAGGGGGACTTGGAATTCATTTAAATTTGTCTGGTTTTTTTAATTACAATTACAATGACTTAATTATGCCAGACCTCTAGGTATTCATGCTGCCTGCCACGACATGCTGCCGAGTCACTGATAATATTTACCCGCATCTTGTTTTCAAACAGTTATTTCCGACGGTGAGTTTCCTATGCCACAATGCAGTCATGCTTTGGTGGTAAGTCTGCCCGTTGTCTAGCTGGACCCGCTCTGTCACCAACTTTGGTCAGAACGAAGTCCGCGAGGATGTCAGAGGCATGCTGCATATGGAACATGACAGTCACGTGGGCGGTCTGTTCCGTTTACCCCACAAAACACTGGGATGGTATCACTCTAGGCCTGAGCTCACTTCCCACCATGGACTTATGGGGAGTCTGGCCTCTACACCTCCTTGTTTTGTTGTGAGAAATGACTTTATTTGTTTCTGTTGGCTTCTTGGAAGCCTGTTTGAAAGTATCTCACTTCTACCTGTTTTGACTTGGGATCTCATATGAATGTGCTTCCCCTGATTGATTCCCTCTATAGAACTAGATTTCAAAAAAAAAAAAAACCCTCATATCAATGTACTATACATATAAGAGATGTAAAGGGAGAAAACTTGACTACCAGATTAGAGAAAAAAAACAAAAATAAAAGAAACCCAGCCCTACATTTCTATAGGGAGAGAAAAATCAAAGAAAGAAGGTAGTAGGGAGGAAGGGACAGGAAGAAAGCGAAAGTAAGAAAGAGAAGGAGAGAGAGCAAAAAAAGAGGAGGGAAGGAAAGGAGCGGGGAGAGAAGAAGAAATTGGGAGGCTTTCTCTCTGTGTACGTTCTCTGTTTTCATTAACACAGTAAAACCGGACATGGGCACCAGGAAACGGCGATTTCATCGCAGGATCACGCCAAGAACGAACGCATACAGCGATCCACTGTCAGTTAATAACCCTCCGCTGAAGCCGAGTCCAGGCCCTGCCAGGAACGCAAGGTGCACGCACCCAGGCAGGTTCTTCGTTCTCCAAATGCCGAGACTGTGGAGGGAGAGATAACACCCGGATATTAAAGAGAACACTACTTGTGTCTAAAAGTACTTACAAGGCAGAGCAAAATTTTTTATTCAGTCCAATACATATTGGTTATTTATTTACGTAAGACCTGTGTTTGGGGCCTGGGCCAACCAAGAGAGAAGTGTGAGGTCTTGTGTTACAATCCAGACTCCAGGTGAGGTTTTCGCTTAGTCCGTTTAGTAAATGCGTCACCGCTTGTCACCCTGAGCACTCCTGGGATCTCCTGCTGGTGAAGGACCGGGCCAGCCTAACGACATCTTCCCACTGACCCCTGGTGTCACAAGCTCCCGATGTCGACCCCTTGAGTCGGCCTGCCTATTCAACTCCAGGTCGAGATCTCTGCTCTTCTTTTTGTTCTTGTGTCCTGGAGCCACTTCACAAGAGGTAGAAGCAGCTGGGACAAGATACAAACCCAGGTTCAGAAACGTTTATTTGCAGGCAGGTAGCCTGGACTAGGGGCAGGCTGGCATGGTCACACTGCTCCAAACAGAACATCTTTGGTTAATGCTCTACAAAGTAAAAGTCCCTAATGAAAAAAAGACAACCTGAATATTGCTACAGAAGCAAAACGGGAGTGTGGAGCTCTTCCATGCTGGAACTTCATACCGCCAGCCTTACATCATCATCCAATTTGCTTCCAGCCTCACTATAGGCGAGCAGCAATGCTAATATTTGTAAGGAATCCTCACCTGACAGCCACCGTGTGAAGACACGTCGTCCCACTTCCTCTGGGAGACACTCAAAGCGCGTTCCACATACGTCCCTGAAAAGCGCTCACACGACCCACACCACCTCCCAAACTGCTTGAGAAACTTTGATCGGACTGATTCAACCTCAATTGCGCTCGTTCCCAGATGACTTTCCAAGCAATTTAGCAAAGCCATTCGAGGTATAGGTAGTAGAGAGCTGAGCTAATGGAGGGGAAAAACAAAACTTAATGGCAACCCCCAAATGCCCAGCAAACAGTTCCTTACCAAGATGTGGAAAATTATATGGAAAGCTAATCAGTGGCCAATCATCTTACTTCCTGACCAGGTCAAATGTGATCAATAAAATCATTCCACTGGGCGTCTGTAGGGAGAATCCCCTCACCACCACCACGGCCCTGCACTGGAGGACTTGGAGAGTCACTGGGAGAGCTAGCTGGGCCAAAGTCTAGCGGAAGGAAGGTGCTTGATTAGCAAACACGGCATTTCTAATTAGGTCTGGGTCATGCGCTCCTGGGGCAAGACGGCCGAGGAGCACAGGCAGAGCCTCAGAATGTCTGTGTCTCCCCAGTGAGGACTCAGTAGCATTGGAGAAATGTTGGCTTAAAAGGAAGACGTAGGGGAGGCTTCTTATTGCTGCTGTGCAAGTACTGCTGCATCCTTTAGAAAGTGGGCAGGTCAAAGGGGAAAGGCCATTTCACAAGTGACATGTTTTGGTTTCATGAAAGAATTGAGTCGAAGCACCAACTTGTTCTGGCATTTGGGCATTCACTCCATGACTGCACACCCCTCTAGGCTGGAGGTGCAGGAATAATCAGGATGGACAAGGCTCCAGCCCTGAGAGAACACACATTCTCAGGAGACAGACGTAATAGAGAGAATAACAATAAAGACTAATTACATGCTGTAAGAAATGGTATTGTGGCAGATTGTCTTTTCCGAGGTGGTGTGCATCAAGATCTCCCCTCACACATGCTTTCCTAGAGTCACCCCCCATCAAAACGTGCAGTCTTTCCCCCCAACCCTTGAATCAGGGCCATTAAAAAGTAGCAATGATGCTAAGTGACTTTCAATGCCACTGTCATAGAAGGTTACATGACTTCTACTTTGCTCATAAGAACTTATGGCTTTGGAAGCCTTCAGTCATCACAGAAGGAGTGGGACTCCCCTGAGCCCACTATGCTGAGAAGGAGTACCTAAAACTAGTCTTTCTGGAGAGATCATGAGACAGTAAGGACAGTGATGTCCTTCCAGGCCAGCTGCTCCAGCCCCATACTGCCATAGCTCCAGTCACCTCCTGCCTGCAACGGCATGACAGACCCCAAGCAAAAGCCACCGGCCAAGCCTTACCTTAATTTCTGTCCCAAAGAAACTTAGAGATATAACAAAAGCATAGCTTTTGCTTTAAACCACTAATTTTTGGAGTGCGTTCTTGTGTAGTAATTGAGAAACAGAACAGTTCAAAGGGAATCATTCAGGGTGATGGCATAGAAAGAAAGTGGGAGTGAGAGCTACTTTAAACAGGGAGGCCATGGCAATGTCATCTCAGGAGGAAGCTGTGCAGAGTTTGGAAAGGGGCAACCCTGACAGAAGCAAAAACCGAGACCTGGAGGGTAGGAAGGACAGTCACGGCCTTGGAGGCCAGGCTAGCTGGAGTGCTGAGAGCAAAGGGAAGAATGAGGTTGGAGATGCAGGCAGGAGACAATCATGCAAGGTCTTGTAGGCACCGATGAAGAGTTTGGGCTTTATTGTAAATACTTGGGAAAGCCCTTGTGTGATTTAAAGCCACTCCCACCAGTTCATGCTCATTTCTCCAATGGCTTGGTTTCAAGGCTCTCCCCCTTGGCCACAGCTCCCTTGGCACATGACCATTAATCCCCAAAATGGGCCCGGTGTCCACTGGAGACTGAAATTGAGTGACATCAAAGAGAGTACATCCACAACCCCAGTCACCAATTTCTGCCCATATTGTTGTAGCCCATGTCTTCCCTAGATCAGAGACTGACCCGCTACTCTCTACATTTTCCTGGTGCCCAGGATGGTCCTAACTCTCTCAACCTTGCACTCTATTTTATTTCTCTCTCCACACTAATTTCCCCTACAAGGAACTTCATTTCTGTATCACCCCATAGACCCCACAACTGCATACATACTTGTTGAATGAATGACTTGCTAGAACAATGCAAAACCACGAGAGGCACACCAAACAGTTGATTTCGTAGCCAAATCTTGCACGTTTAGTAAACTGTAATCTGAAAGCCCTGTCCTCAACTGTATATCCTGATGGATTGGTTCTTCTGGGTGAAGTCCCTGGTGCCCAAGGCCTTCCATAAATCTGCCCCGATTCCCCAGGTTTGTGGAGTCTGTTCTTTTAAAGAGCATTTGAAATTCTAAAGATGCTCCCAGGCACTTCAGCTCGGTGAGCAGAGGAGGGAGGTGGAGGGGGGTGGGATGAGTTGGGCCAGGGTGGACCGGGTGGTCGAATGGTTCTTATCATAACTGTTTAGTTTCATTGACATTTTCCCCCGGGCTGCTCAGGTCCCAGGCAGTGTTATTTGATGTGGAGCACCTGCCTGCACACAGGGATCGAGGCAGCCAGCCCTGCCGGGAGCAGTGCGGCAGGGTCTGCTCTGCGGAATTGTGCAGCGGGGCTTCAAGGGGGATGCCCACAAGCTTCTGTCTGGTTCATAGGGTTCTGACTCAAAACGAATCACTCCAACCATAATGGCAGAAGTACTAGAGGCCCTCCTGGTACCTTTAGCTCCTGTGGGGGAGAGCAAGCCTGTCCACATACCTAAGCCATTTGATTTTGTTCAGTGGCCACTTGCCCAGGTCTCAACCCACTCTTCAATGAGACAGGAGTGAGAGTTCAGTGAAACCCTAGACTACAGCATATTAAGCTGATTCTCAGGGAGAATTTGGCCTTGTCCAATCAGAGCTGTATTCAAAGTGAAGGCTATGTGACTCAGAGAGGGAATTCCATCCTGAGAATGCAGAACAATCACAGGTGACTCGGGAGTGGCCCTTCTCGAACTTTCCTGTCTCTAAGCAGTACCTGGGCATCTCAGAAAAGGCAGGTTTCGAGACAGTAGGTCGAGAGTGGGCTTTAGTCTCTGCATTTCTAACAGGCTTCCAGGTGAAGCTGATATCCACCCTGGTCCAGGGCCACACTCAGAGGGACAAAAGTCTGGTTTATACCTTAGATCTCACAGCCCATGCTCCTAGCACAGTGGTTCCCAAAGCATGGTCCCCAGGCTGGCAGCATCGAAGTCACCTGGGAACTTGTTTAAAATGAGAGTTCTCAGGCCCCAGCCCAAACCAGGGATTTTAGCAGCAAGGCTTGGCACTCAGTGTGTTGATGGGCCCCCTGGGGGTGCTTGCGCACCCTGAAGTCTGAGAATCAAGGCTCACTCAGATGAACTGAAGAGTTTTAGCCGCTGGCTCCAGACGTTGACCCCCTGACCCACAGCCCTAGAATCAACAGGAGAGCTATGTTCAACACAAATCTAGAGTTTAGAATTTAAATTCACTTGAAAGGGTTTCATCCTCATCATCAACAAGCAATTTCGACATTAAAATCCTCAGCATTTTTTTGCATTTAAAAAGATTAATCCCTTCAGGCCTCATTTAACAGTCCTCTGATTCAATCATACGATCTTTGGGCAAGTCCAACATCCGAAAAGCCAGGCGCTCAGTGCCCAGGTGCGGACACCAGGCCAGGCAGCACTGGGGTTCTTGGAGCCCAGGGACCTCTCCCAGCATTCCCAGGGGCTTGCAACTGTCCCAGAGGGAGGCACAGAGACAGCTCAGTGGTGCCTCAGACTGAAGAACAGTGGTCCCAGGAGGCCTTTCTTCTGCTCCTGTCGGGTAAACCAAACGGGTGACCTCCCCGAACGTGACTGGCAGGATCAATAGCCTAGTGATAATTAGATTAGCTTCCCAGCATAGGCTGGAAAAACATCTCTCACCTCAGGCCTTGAGGCAAAATTTCCAGGGCTGCCAGGACCCCGTTAACTGTCTCTCACCTCTGAGAGTGCAAAAGGTCACATTACCCCACAGGTCACCAGAGAAGGTGGAACCTGGAGCCTGTCCAGGCCACATCACACCGCCCGGTGCGAGTCAGGCCTACGGGCTTCGTACCTTCTCTGGTTTCAACTTTCACAACTGGGACCACTTTGCAATTTCAGTTTTAAGAGTAATCTTGGGGAGAAATACATAAACCCCTGACTCATTCATTCCTTCTGGACTCGAGCGAGGCTAGCACAAGGCTGTGCAGCAATCAAATAGTGCTGACTAATAACACGTTAGACTCCTGTGGCCCTTTTTGTGTGACGACCTCCCATGTGACCTCACAAACCCCTGAAAGAAGTTCTGAGAAATCAAGGGGAAATGCTATTATCTCCATCTCTCAGATGGGGGAAAAAGAGGGCACCACACACCGCCCGGGTCTCACCCTCTGCTCACAGCGAGGCTCCGGGCTGTGCGCAGGTGGAGAGCTGCAGGGCACCAAAGGGGAGCAGGAAGGTGGGGCAGAAACCCGGCAACCCGGACAGGAAAGAACCGCAGCAGAAGGGGAAGCAACGGCAAGCGCGGGACCAACAGAAGTACTGAAAAACAGAAAGAGGCTTGGCTTTGGGATTTGTGTTGTGTCAGGATACATATTTTTATATCTCCACACTTTGCTTTGGTCTTTATTCCGGTCCGGGTAGGGAAGTCGTTGCCTTAACTCTCCTCATTGCTCAAGGTCATCTTGTGAAGTTCTGCCCAAAGGTCAGGAGCTAAGCTTGCACTTAGGATTCTGACCCTTCATTTCCTGGCTGTTCACAGATTCCAGCTTCTTTTCCCCAATACCGCTTTTGTAATCCACATTTTATTTATGCAACAATTGCAAAAATTTCCCCAAGGGGTCATTGAGGATATTATCAAAAGTACCTCAGATTTCCGGAACTGATAAGTTAATATTTAAAACTTTTGAGAATGGTGCAATTGCCTTCCTTTCTTTCTTCCTTTCTTTCTTTTTTTTTCTTTCCTATTTTAAAATGTCAAAGGCTTCCTGACATGCTCTGGCCGTGGAAATGGAACATATTTTCTCATTAGGTTAATTAATGGCTCTGCTTGGGTGGCATAATTTGGTGTAAGTTTCCTTTTAGAATTCTGTCATAACTAAAAAGGATCTTATTTTTGTTATGTTTTGTGGTGTCTTTAAATTTTTATGACTTCTACTTTGTTTAGTCTGTGTGTAATCCTTCTTTTGAAACCTAATGTCCTAGAAAATTTACAGTTTTCTCTCAAAACTGGCACTTTTTTCATTTTATGGCGATTCCTGTTTCTTGAGTTCTCACTAGAACTTCATGCAAGTCCTTAAGGTGTAATTCGCAGCTCGGGGAATTTATGATTACATCGTCAAAGTCATATATTAAACCTGACAAGAAGCTGTTCATTAATCTCTGAAATACAGCCAGGTGTGATGTAGTGAAGTGAGCCTTCCCGCTGAGAACAGCTGAAGCACCCCCAGCTGCCCCCCAGCTGCTCCCCCACCCCTGCTGGGGAGGATTCCTTCCTCTTCACTGCCAAGGCCACCTGGGTGGGGACTGAGAGGGCCAAATGCCCTTCCTTTGCCAAATGTGGTCTTCCTACAGCTTTGCATCTTCTGCGCCTTTTCATGCATTTGTTCTGTCAACAAACTCTTATTGAGAGCCTCCTTTGGGTCAGGCACCAGGTGGACCTGGAAAGACAGTCGTGAGTAAAACAGAGAGTCCCTTCCTTCACGGGGCTTACAGTTTCAGGTCTCACTATAAATAAAGGCGCAAGTCTCCCTCACTCAATATCACCAAACCGCTGTGCAATGCACCACATTGCCTGAATGGGCAGCATGTCTTCTGGGCCTGGATGGAGCTGCAATGCGAAGTGGCTCCCACTACCTGCGAGTGAGGCCGCACACAGCTTGGCGAGCGACCTGAGAGAGGTGTCACTGGCATTGTCATCAAGGAGGAGCCGCCAGAGCCAGCCCGGGGTCAGTGGGTGCCTGGTCAGAAAAGCGAAGTCTGGCTAAGCACTGAGCCACACTACCTCTAGGACAACGTGGAAAATCCAGATACGAGGCAATACTTCTTAAAGGCATTTCCCCAGAGCCCTCTGCTTGCCTCTGTGAGACAGGGCAGGCTCCCCGCAATGCGGTATTCTGCAGCCCAGGAGCGGCGGGGGTGGAGAGCTGGCGAGATCTGAGCACGCCTGGAGTTCAGTCAATAGTGAAACGCCAAAGTCGGCTTCTTCATGTTGTCCAGCACGCCGTGGCGATGCCGGCACACTCGCGAGGGAAACGGGGGAGGATGTTCAGGGACTCTCTGTACTGCCTTGGCACCTTTAGTTCCCAAACTACTCCACGACAAAAAAGTTTCTGTTAAAAATGTTTGCTTTCAAAATGGAATCCTTAAAATGAATAACAAAATGCCACTTAAAGAAAAAGCAAATAGTAGGCATGGGGAAAAAGATATAGCTCCCAAGGTCACGTGACAGTTTTGTTCCTGAAACTAAGGAGCAATATGTCTAGAAACCCCAAACCCAGAAGCTGATATTCTACTAAAGAAATAGTCTCACTGGATATTTCCCTCTCTTTCTCCCACTACTTGTGGGTTGCTCTCATTAGTTTTAAGATCTCCTATTGAAAGGTGTGTAAAGGCACAGTGTGTGGAAGAATCGTATGTCCCAAGTTAAAAGGGAAACACTCCAACCTTTTTATTTTTTAACTCTGAGTGCACAACGCTTGTTCTTTCCATCATTGCCACCTTCCCTAGTTCACGTACACTCACACACACTGACACAGACTCACAATGACATACACAGACTCTCATGAACATATACTCACACACACTGACAGAGGCTCACAATCACACACACACACTCACACACACTCTCACACACACCTACTCTCTCTCACCTCCCCCATCACTGCTGAAGCACAGCTAGCTCATCCTTTCCTTTCTGCACACTCTCTGCTCACTTTCCTGCCCCTGCCCAGCCCCGCAGAACACTCTGCATGCAACATAACGTGTACTTATATGTGCAGACTGAAGCTATTCGAGAAGACTTGGCTGACGGCATCCCGTAACGAGTCTAGTTTGCTTAGTCTAGTTACACTGCAGGGCAGTCACACAATGCGTGCCTCATCGGGGAGGGTTGCCCGTCTCAAAATAGGAATGGTGGTGTTGAAAGCAGTATTTTTAGCTAGCTGCATGCTTGAAGAGATACTGGTTTTCCAAACCTCCAAGCTAAGTGCTGCCATAACAAGGGAGGGACTTCTCCAAAGAGCAGTCAGCCTTGCTCGCCCCATTCGAGGGCATCTTGTTTGAGACAGACATTTCTCCCCACCCGGGGGAGTGGCCCATAGAATTAGAATGGCAGTGCCAGGAGGATTCTTAGAGGTCACCTGACATAATTTTATCTCATTAAAGATGAGAAAAACAGGCCAGGGTGGGGCCTAACCACTGAGCTGGGTCACATGCAGACACCCAGGTGCCAGGGCCACAGTCACGTCCTCTGTGCCACACTGGCCCGTCATCCAGGACCCTAGCTCTGGGGGTTTTAATATGAATACTCAAAAAATTGGCTTTGTGTTTCATACCTTCTTTATTTAAATGAAGCAGTATGTGCAAACAGGTCATTTATAAACTGGGACATACCATACACATCCCGTGTCATTGATGCTGTCATCCCTATTATCTGCATTAGGCTGCGAGAGACAGGAGGTGTGCGAATTCCACACATTCTGTACTGGAAAGAAAGGAAACGTTTACATGCCAAGGATTGTCTCCTGCTCTATCCCGTCTGATTTCCCTCGGGGTCCCCTGTTCTCTTTATGAACTTGCTTCTTAAAATCCCTTTCCTTCCTTCGGACCTTCATTCTCTCTTTTTCGAATACATAGAAGCTGACGAGGAGGACTCACTGAAAGAACAGGGCCCAGGTTTCTAGAAAGGCTCTGCAAATGGGAAGTGAAACCACATCACACCATTCATCTGCCAAAAGTAATAAGCCCGCCAGCCTCCGCGCCCTCCTGACTTCGCCAGCAACCAGCGCTCCTCATTCCGCCCTTCCCTTGCAAAGGAAAAGGGGAAAAAGGCCCGGCGAAGAATGCCAGGCAAATCAAACCATGGGAAAAACAACACCTTCCCAGTCGGGGCCAAACCCTCCTTTCCAGTCCCCGTCGCAGATGTTGCATCCGGTATGCTTGGCAGGGACCGGGCTCTTGGAACAAGATGCAAAACGCAGGTTAGCGAGAAGATGTGGGCCAGAGTCTGCTTGTTAATTTTTAATTCATAGTTACGGAGCCTGAGAAATCTCACTGTGACCTCGTTTATACAATACAAAACAAATCCATGTACAAGAATATACCTTTAAGGAATATAACTTTCAATTTCCAAAAAAAAAATGAAATGAACTAATTACTCCTCAAATCAGTGAGTCTGTGCTGATCATTTATTGGTAGAATGAATGACAAACTCAAGATTCAATATTCTAATATTCGCCCCAAACAGAAGTTGCTGTGGAAATCCAGCCCGGGAAAGTCATCCTTGATTCCTTTTTTCAATTTGAATTCACCTGCCTCCTTCTCTCCCAAAGCAGTACAGGATCATTTGGAGACCGGTACAAAAGCCCACCTTCTTAACGCTGGCTTTCGTCTTTCCAGTCAACCAAGAGTGGCAACTGAGAGAGAAACCAGACAAACAAATGCGTATGCTGAAACATCCTTTCTAAAATATAAGACTTCGAATTAAAAATCAAATCATCTAGATTTTTATTCCTGCTCTTGTGTGATCTCACCGGCAGCATCCCTGGGTTCTCAAACTCCTTCTGAGTCCTCCAACATTCGTTTTAATCACGAGGATCATTTCTTTCAGCTCTCATCGTCTTATTTTATTACCCCTAAAACTAGATTTCTATTAAACAGGCAGAAACACACCTGTATCTTCAAAAATGGCTGTCACGTGGGTACATGCTTCTACCTAGAGATGGGTGTTAAGGGGGAAAACAAAAGTCTTATGACCAGAAGAAAAAAAAAACAGTCTTCCTGATTAGGGCACCACTCCTGATTCTATTCATTTCCTAGCCACCGAACATTCGCTGCTTTCCGGACCCAGGGTTTCTTCTGAGAGAGTGAAAACAGTGGCAAACTTGAGTGCATCCAGGGAAACTTTTTCTGCAGTGATGAAAAATCAACCAAGATGATAACATTTTGGAGGCCTTGCTTCCCAGTTATTCCCTGTTTTAAACCGGGTTCTACCACAAAGTGTGGAAGGAAGGAGCTAGTAGGTGCTGAGCCCACACTCTGCATCAGAGTGAATGCTCCACGTTTACCATTCACTGAATCACTTAATCCCAACACTTACAGAGAGATAGTAACATCCCCATTTTACTGAGGTAGAATACCAAGGCACCAAGTAGAGTCACTTACCTAAGGTTGCTTATATGCAATAAATGCTAGGACAGAAATTTAAAGGAAATGTGCCTAATTCCTAAGCCTTTCCTCTACGATGTACGAGCTTATTTGTGTGGTGCTTTGCCTCTTGGAGAAGATTAGCTCATTAATGCTATCTAAGTTAAGTTTCCTTTTTCAAGATAACTGAACACAGAGGCATGTAATTACAACGCTGTTTAAATTGTCAGGCAGTAAGTATTGGATTTGGTTGAGCACTGACATAAATTCAAAATAAAGAAGAAAAGACTATTCTTATTTGCAAGTATGAAAAGCGATGTATGATCCCCCTTGTGGAAGATCCAACCAGTGTTTCAAAAGTCACTGAAGGGATTACGCAGCAGGCTGAGCAGACTTCATACCAGTCGTTCTTTTCAAATACTTCCCTACCTTGCCCTGACTTCAACCCAGAGTTTCAAGGGGCAAAAGATGCAGGAAGAAGCAAGGCTGCAGGGCAGTGGGTCAAAGGCATGCCTTGCAGAGTGTAAGGACCACCAAAATGGAAAACCAAAGAACTGCCCCGATAGCTTTGTTTTCGGTCCTGAGAGGCTTTTTGAAGTTCACTGGCTGGGATTAAACTCCCCAAACATCTCATCCCATCCTCCCTCCACAAACACAGGCTATTTATTTACTTCTTTCAGCCCTCCCATGGCTGACAAAACCAGGGGCCGGTAGGGGGAAGTGGCAGGAGGAGCCTCCAGGTGTCCTGCTCCGAGGGTCCAGAGGAGCTCAGGTTCCACCTCACCACAGCACCCCTCCCCCACCCCACCCCCACTGCCTCCTTCATCTGGCACCCATCACTTACACTGACAGGCACGCCTTACACTTTCGGCTGCCTTCATAGGAGGTGTTTATCAACAAGGGCACCTGTCTGTGAAGCCAGACATTCACCGGAGCAGAGGGGGAGACAATGGATTACATGTTTGGGGAGAGTCTGTGCCTGAACTTTCCCAACAGCTGTGGCTGCCCTGTATAGACTTTAGTGAGGTTTGTGTTGCAGGAGAGAGAGACGCTGGTGCCTTGTCTTTGTATTGGAAACACATCTGCAAACCTGTCACATTCTACAGCAAGTGAACCAAAGGTAAACAGTTAATAGCACTTGGAACTCTACCCCTTCTCCATTAAGGAAGGTTAAAACACGTTGGTTAAATGAAAAGTTCGGCTGAAACTAGATTCTTCTCCAAACACAAAAGGAACTTGTAATTTCAAGCATTTTCCTCCTTGGATTTAATCATGAATATTAAGTATTGGCACCCACGTGCCAGAGTAACAAACTAAAGACCACCCATCAACTTAATTCCAAAGGATTGTTTCATGTAACCCAAGCCCCAGAATCTGAGAGTGAGTGATGCTATTCACAACTGCCCATAACAAAAGCCAAAGGGTTTATGGCAATTGGACCTTTTCATTTTTCATCAGTTTATTTTCAGATAGCTGGGGAAATATTTTCCACTTGTGTTTGATGATATGATTTCTAAACCATCCTGACTAGTTTCTCAATTAGCCAGGATCACCCCAAATGCCTCTGAAATCGAATCATTGGCCGAAAAGGCCATTATTCAGTGATGAAATTTAAGCAAAACTTAATTTGAACCCAATAACCCACAAGATCCTAACTCATAAAAGCAATTGACTTTCATATTTGTAGCATTTGCCACATCCCAATTATCATTCTTTTTATTTGTTTTTAAGTATTTTCATTCTATTCAGGCCCAAAGACTCCAGCCTTCTCCAACCAACACCAACATTCCATCTTCTTCCCTTGCCACATTTTAAATGGAAATGAAAGATTCTACCCTTTGTCAGTTCAAAGTCAAGAGTGCGCTCCTTTTCCTCCTGAAAACAAGAAACCACAGATGTTTCAAAGATCTGTGATTTAAATCACTTCTGCAATTGAGACATGATGACAAAAACAAAAAACACATTCTTAATGCACGTTTGCCTGGAAAAATAAACTGCATTGCAGAGAGGAATGCAGAGTAAGGCCATCACAGACACCCAGAGGCATAATCCAGTTAAACTCCTTGACCTGCATCAAATGTTGACAATTCTGACTCCTCTGTCAGAACAAGAGAACTTTCGGGGACACATCTGCAACGTTGCTTAAAAGTCCCGCCACCTAGTGGAAGAAGTAAATAAACTAGACCTCCCGTAACCTGCAGGATGGGGAAACACTGAGAAAAATAACTACTCTATCAACAAGACTTCCCTTGACAAATCCTACTAGGTTAGCTTAGACCTGATTTTCATAAAACGCCAAGATTCATAGAAATGAATTGTTTTACTTTTCCCTGTTCAAAAGCCATCACATTCAAGATAGGAAAGTCTTCAGTGCAAGCCCTCAGAACTCTAGGTAGAATCCACAAATAGCTTACGGTAATCATTCTGTTAATCTGCTTTGGTTGACAGTTTTCAAAAACGGATTCCACAGAGTTCGGAAATAAACCAAAACCACTCCAGCTTTCCCTGGTGGTGGGCACTCCACTAGGCACTTAATCCTCCAAAGGCTCAGCAGGAGAACTCTTTATAGAAGGGATTTCTGTAGTTGGCTAAGGGAAAACATCCTGCCTGAACAGGAAGGTAGGTCATTAGTGGCTGGACCTCACAGACAGCCACTAAGTTTCTGAGAAAACTTCCTGATGAGTCATGCTGAAAAGGAAGGCTCCAGAAAGGCTTTGAGCAGTATACAATTCTTGAGTAAGATCCACAAGGCATGCTTGGCCCCTGGGTTACCAAGAGATGTGTTACGACAGCAGTTTCTTGGTAGCTGGGAGGCATGAGGTTACCTCCCTGCCTACGTGGCCGAGGAGGCATCACTCTAGGACAGACCGCACCAGAAACAGGGTGGGATTACTGTACACTGCAAAAGAACGGGTTTCTCTGATGTCAGGCCACTTAACACGCTTGCCATGTGCCGGAGCCTATTTTAGAGTGTTTTTTTGTCTATGCTTAAATGCAACTGCTGTTAGGCAAATGCCTACCAGTTCTTTCTAAAAGTCTGGGGCTATTCAGAGGGAAACCACATTTGCTTCTGGTAAGAAAATTATGATTCCAGGCTCCATTAGTTATATCTTCAATTTCATCTCCTATCTCTGGGGTAAATGATCTACTGGCAAACACTTGTAGATAAATGATCTAGCAGTGAACACTTGTGAGGTTTAAATTTACATGTATAAAGTACTTTGAAAGGAATTATGAAACAGACCTAACACTCAATATGCAAGAAATATGTGCCTTTATTCAAACTTTCCATTATTTGCTCATTTTTTTAAACAAACGCCATTGTTTACAGACCCAGATTTGTCTTCACAGAGAATTTATTTCATAATTTAAGACTAAAGTGTTTCCCATAATTTAATTATTAGTATTGCTACACTCAGGAAGAGTTTTTCCATCACTCTTACAGAAAATAATTTTTTTTTGGTTTTAAAAACAAGAAAACTTTTAAAGCTGATTCAAAATAAAAGAACTATAATATTCCCAAATAATGTGAAATCTATTTTTTTACCACAAGGTTTTATCATTTTGTTAGTCATTTCTAATTGTTTTCCTTGCCACTCATATGGTTACATGGTCATCTTCCTCAAAGAAGTAAGTGAGAAACTAACAAATGAACTTGAGACCTACCCTTCAAGAAATATTACAGTCCTTCAGGGTGAAATTAAAGGACACTGGACAGTAACCCAAACCTATGTGAAGAAAAATAAGCACCAGTAAAGGTAACTGCATAGGTAAAAATAAAAGAGTAAATAAAATTTAGCCCATTTTTTCCTGTTTATGATTTAAAAGACAATTGTATCTAAAAACAGAGCACCAAAAGACATAAAGCAACAAACGGCAGAAATAGACAATTCCACAGTAATCACTTTGGTCTTTAATACTCCACTTTTGATAACAGATCAACTAGACAAAAGATCAACAACGACACTGAAGGCTTAAACAGCATTATAAGCCAACTCTACATAACAGAGGTCCATGACACACGCTACTCAGCAGCAGCAGAAGGCACATTCTTCCCGACTGCACATGAGACATTCCACAGGTCAGAGCAGACGTCAGGATGTGAAACAAGTGTCAGTGCACTTAAAAGGATTGGAGTCACACAAAGCATGTTTTCTAACTGCAAGAGAAGGAACTTAGAAAACAATAGCGAAAGGAAATTTTAAAAATTCACAAATACGTGAAAATTAACAACACATTCTTTAAAAATAAAACAATGCTTCAAAGAAGAAATCACAAGACAATTAGAAAATACTTTGAGATGAATGGACCTAAAATATAACACACCAAAATTTATGGATGCAGTTAAAGCAGTAGTGGGAAATTTATAGCTATAAATGTCTCTATTAAGAAAAAAGAAAGATCTCAAATTAGCAGCCCTTCTACCTTAAGAGAAGCCCTTCCACCTTAAGGAAGTTTTCTTTGTTGAGGAAATTAACAGGCTAATCCTAAAATACATATGGACTTCCAAGGACCTCAAAATAGCCACAAAAATCTTAGAAAAGAACAAAGTTAGAAGACACAATCTTCCTAATTTCAAATTTACAAAAAATGACAGCAATCAAGACTGTGTAGTACTAGCATAAGGACAGACATACAGATCGATGGTACAGAATTGAGAGTCCAGAAATAAACCCACACATCTACCGTCAATGAATTTAGACTAGGGTGCCAAGACCATTCAATGGTATAAAGAATGGTCTTTCCAACAAATGGTACCCAGAGTTCTTAAAGAACTCACAACTAAACAATAAAAAGACAAATAGCCCCATCTAAAAATGGGCAAAGGATTCTTAATGTAACTATCACTAAGTTTCCACTTATTTCAGCTCACAGAAATGATCTATGCTTCCTGTTGAAATAAATATCTCATTTGCTTTTTGTAAATCTCCTAATATAAAATCAGGGGGACAGGAGAGGGGAGAAGCTGGTATAAACAAACTTAAAATGTGGGATGCATTTTTATGTGATTTTTGAAAACTTAAAAAGCAAAGAAATTACAAATCTAAATTATATCGACTTACTCTATTGTGAGTTTCCGACAAAAATAATAGTGTTCATTTTTTATATTTTATTATTTTTAAAATGTGATGTGATAATCATTATATATATTATTTAATACCTTAGAATAACTTGATAAAATAATTTTATAATTGAGAAACATTAATCTTTTATAATGAAATGTTTGGAGAAATGTTTGAGTAAACTATGAAAATCTCAGAAAAATAAGTAAAATTCTCAGAAGATGACCTTGTTCAAGGACAACGAAGAAGCCTTAAGTGTAGAAGCTAGCATTCGTCAAATAGGTTTGCAAAGAGAGAAATTTATTTCAGACAAAATTAAAATATATACACATTTTAAAAGCACAAAAAAAACCCAGCCCTCATATACTGCTGGTGGGTGTGTAAAATGGTGCAGCCTCTATGGAAAACAGTTTGGCAATTTGTCAAAAAATTAAACATGGTTAACATATGACCCAGCAATTCTGCTCTTAGATATATACCCAAGAGATCTATGTTCAACCAAAAACATGTACACACATATTCAAATTTTCAGCTACCCTGGACTGGCCTGCAGAAGTCAAAGGGACACTGGAACATCCTTCATCTTCCCGCTGCTCCCTCCCTCCTTCTGGCCCAGCCTCTCCCCGCTCACAGGTACAGCTTCCCGACACTAAAGAATGGATGTGGTGGGTAAATACTCCACCTGCCTCACCATTCCAAAGCCACAGCTCGGAGGCCTGTTCTATACCCTCTCCCAGAGCGCTCTGTGGGATTAAGCCCCAGGTACTTACAACGGTAGCCTGTTTTTTAACCTAAGTTTTGCATGTCACTTCACTCCTCCCTGACCTTGCTTTCCTGGAGTCACTCCCCAAATAACCTACATACACTCTAGCTCCATCTGTGGATCTGATTCTGTGGGAAGTCAAATTAAGACAACAAGTGTATCATGGTGGATGAATTCACACTCTTGTCGGTCCATTTTTAGTGAAGGAAATTTGTAGGGGCTATTTGGCATGATCTCTTGGTTTTCTTTACAACACTCAGTATTTGTCTAATGCTCCACTTAAACTTGGAGAAAATATTTATTTATCCAGCAAGATACATCAAGGTGTAAGTGGGTGTATTCATTGTTGGTGGGGCGGCCATAACAAAGTACCACAGACTGGGTGGTTTAAACAGCAGAAATTATCTCACAGTTCTGGATGCTAGAAGTCCAAGATCAAGGTGTTGGCAGGGTGGTTTCTTCTGAGGCCTCTCTCCTGGGCTTGCAGATGGTTGCTTTCTCCCTGTATCTTTAGATGGCCTTCCTTTTGTGTGTCTGTGTTCCAACCTTGTCTTCTTATCAGAGATCAGTCATATTGCATTCGGGCCCACCTTAATAGCCTCGTTTTAACTTAAGTACGGCTTTAAAGGCCCTGTTTCCAAATACAGTCACATTCTACAGTTCTGGGGGTTAGGATTTCAGTTATGAATTTGAGGGTAGGGGAGATTCAACCCGTAACAGTGGTATCTGCGTATTGTGTTACTTTGGAGGCAAAATGTCTTATGAAGAGAAGATTAGCGCAATATGGACTACAAAATACAGTAAGTCCTCACTCAGTGTGGTTGATAGGCTGTGTGACTTCAAAAGAAATTGCATAAAATGAAACCAGTGTCACCACAGGCTCACTGATACAAACAAGAGTTAAGTTCCTAGAAGTCTCATCAACCTTATTATAAAATGACACTGAGTGAAACGATGTTATTCGAGCACCTGTCCTTTCTTTAAACCTCAATGCTCAGCATTATAGAGCAGACCAAGGTTCCTCCCCCAAAAGAACCAAAGGAAAGAGGTATTGAAACAAAGAATGAAAACACTCTAATAGGAAGAAATCTGTGAGTTCCCTGAGGAGAATGACCAGGTTCCTGACAAATAGTCCCGCCACAGCCCTCAGAGTGAAAGCTATTCTGTCCTAGTTTTGAGTCTCCCAAAGAACCACCAGCCAGCGGCTCTGGCGGTCTTCACCTCATCACCCCTGGAGACTGGATATGACAGACTCACTTTGTATCTTAAGACTGCATTACACAGCCATTCCTCCATGACTTCAACGCGGACACTGATGGCCAGTGACTAATGCTAGACTCTCTCCATCCTGTAGATGGATAGAGAGAATCATGATTGGCTCTGCAGGACTGTAGAGTGTGATGATAGCATGATTTATGACCAGCGGTGCTGATGTGGCTTTCATTCAGTGTTATGTTATAAACATACCGAGAAAAACACTTGGGCCACATCACAAGCTAATGTCATCTGAGCATTTTGATGATATTGTGATCCAAGACTCAAGAATATATTTCATTATGGAAATGGGTGGAATGTGAAGGCATGAATACTGTGATCAAAGGGACAATAAAATTCGCTTATTTCTTCCTAACAAATGACCTGTCATTTACAGAAACTGTCTCCACTCAACTCTGTACCTTTTTGAATATTGCCAAAGCAAGTGCTATCTTTCCTTACCACGGGAATTTCTGCCTCTTCTGGGCCCCCTTCCTGCACATATTTTACGGCTAGGAGAGCACACTGAAATACAGGTAGAGATTGCTGGGTCAGAAGGCCAAGTCGAATTTGTCTGCTTCCTGGTGCGTGTCTCCAGGCCACAGGGTTCTTTTCTTCTCTTCCCTTTTCTTTCTTCCTTTTTTAAAACAGAACTTTGTCTAGGCTCCTGATCTTTCCAGATCTGTGGCAATCTGGGGCCTATTTTCTCTTCCCCAGATGCACTTTCAGTTGTTGCCTTTTTTCAATCAACTTCCAGATGTTGTTGCTTATTCGCTTTATTTCCATCACATTTTATCCTTTCCTGAACTTCTGCATAATTGCCTGCAATGCCACCTTCCCTCCCCTCCTCCACCACATGCAGATGAATTCCAGAGACCTGCTGCAATGACTCCAAATTCAGTTGGCCCTTCCCCGCCCCAGCTGAGTGTGCCCCGGCCCTGAAAGTGAAAGGGATGACTGGACTGCAAGAGAAGTGCCTTCTGCACACGCTCCCAGCTGATAGCCAGATGCCGTGGAGGTCCAGGCCCACTATTGTGCAAAAATCTCTACAGAGAGGAAGAATGCTCACTGAGGCCCTGAAGTACAAACCGCAGTTTGTTTTAGAACTTTTTTAAAAAATAATCTCTTTGTGCAAATATCAAACCAGGAAGCCAGAAATGTTTTTTTAATTATCACTGAACAATATAAAAATTGTAAAGAGGACTTCCCTTCTGTAATTCTTCATGCATTTGGCAGTATTTGGAAATGAGATCGTCCGCATAATTTCTCAGACAACTGAAACATGTTTCAAGTCATTGCAAATCTTAACCATATTAAGATAAATCTTTCTAGAATTCCTAATATTGTAGAATGTGCTGATCATGATCTAATGTTTTCCTAATGATTCAGGGTCAAGGTTATGAATATTAGCATGCCCTAAGGTTTATGAGATGTTAGTCCACTTTCCCTTACAACAGGGTTTCTCAGCTCTGCACTGCAGACCCTGACGTTGGATAACCCTTTGCGTGGGAGTATGGCCCGGGCATTGCAGGATGTTTAGCAGCACCCTGGGCCTCTACCCACTAGGTACCAGCTCCAGTAGCACCAGCTCCTCAGCTGTGAAACCAATAATGTCACATTCTTGTACTTAAGGCATCATCACATATTCTCAACACTGATCTGGAGGTCCTAGTCAGTGCAATAGAAAACAAAAGGGAAAAAAAGTTACAAAGATTGGAAAGAAGAAAAAACTGTCCTTACTTGCAGAAGATATGGCTATCTATTGGGTTTGCCAAAAAGTCCGTTTAGTTTTTTCTGTAAAATAAAAGACACAGTTTTCATTTTCACCAATAACTTTATTGATCTGGATATTCTCAGTATGCCAGGTATCTCCCACTATTGCCTTGTAGTGGGTAGAGGCCAGGGGTGCTGCTGAACATCTTCCAATGCATAAGCCAGCCCCAGAGCAGAGTTATTTGGCCAAAATGGAAACAGTACCAAGAAACTTTGCAAACCATTTCTGACACTTCCCATCAGTGACAGCACCTTCTACATATACTACACAAATCGGTTTTCGCACTTCTACTTTTCTTGAAATAATAAAACATAATATGCCAAAAATGTTGCATATCTTTTTCCATCTTCAATATTAAAATGGCTGCACAAAAATTCACCAATTTTGGTACTTTTTTTAAATGCGTGCTGATATAACAGCTGTCACAATACAATCTAACAAAATTGTTTCAAATGGACTTAAAGACTACTAAGTACTATTAGAGCCATCGTATGGAAAAAAACTAAATGAACTTTTATTCCATATATTGAGTCAGCCCAATATATGTAAAATCCAAAATAATCTTCAAACTATTAGAATTAAGTGAATGTAGAGTGTCACTAAAAATAAAATTAATATACAAAAATTAATTGTATTTTTATAACCTTAACAAAAAACAACTGGAAAATGAGATTTAAAAAAAATACTTCAGCCCTGGCTGGTGTAGCTCAGTGGATTGAGCACGGGCTGTGAACCAAAGCATCGCAGGTTCAATTCCATTCAGGGCACATGCCTGGGTTGCAAGCCACTGCCCCCAGCAACCGCACACTGATGTTTCTCTCTCTCTTTCTTTCTCCCTCCCTTCCCTCTCTAAAAAATAAATAAATAAAATCTCTTAAAAAAATCTTTAAAAAATACTTCATACAATTATAAAAATCAAATAACCAGAAAAGAACCTAACAAGAGATATGTATGATAGTTATATAAAATATTAAAGAGGAATTAAAGAAGACCTAAATTAAAGAAAGATACAACATGTTAATAGATTGGAAGAACTACAGATTATTAAGATTTCAATTCTCCCCAAATTTATCTATGGATTCAATAAAAGCAAAAACCAAATCCCTGCAGTGATTTTTTAATTGACAAATAAATCTAAAATTTATATGGAAACTTGAAGGACTTGGAAATACAATCTGGAAATAGAGCTAATTTGGAGGAATAATACTATCAGATTGTGAAACCTATAATACGGCTACAGTAATTAAGATCATATGATATTGGACCAATGGAACAGAAAAAAGAATTATATTTAAATTTACCCAAATACAATCAAATAATTTACAAAAATATACCACTGAAATTCTGTAGGGAAAAGATAATAACTTTAGTACATAATACTGGAGCAATTAGATATCTATATTAAAAAGTAAAACTTTATGCCTACTTCATACTATAAGCAAAAATTAATTTGAGTTTATCATAGATGTAAGTATAAAAGGTAAAAGCATAAAAAAGTTTTATACAAATACAAAAGAATATCTTCATGACTTGGGAGCAGGCAAATATTTCTTAAACAAGATGCAAAAGTTACTAACCATAATAGAAACAAATTGTTAGATTGGATTTAGTTAACCTTAAAAATTTATGTTCTTTGAAAGATGCCATTAAGAGGTAAAAAGACTAGTCAAACAGTGGAAGAAGATATCTACAATATAAAAATCCAGCAAAGGACTTAAGTACAAAATATGTCTTTAAAAATAATTTAAAATTGAGCAAAAGAAATGACCAGATGTATTAGAAAACAAGATATACAAATGACCAATGAATATATGAAAAAAATAAAATAATTTTTCAATGCAGTTAGTAGAAAATAAAAATATCATGGAAGGGCCGTGAGGCTATGAGAATTACCCTTCCACTGCAGATAACTAGAAAAGTCCACCAAATACGTGAAACAACTCCTTTCAGACATTGGACAACAGGCAGCCTTGGCCTGTGGCCCCTGAGAAAACGGAAGCCGATAAGATGAGCCCCGTGAACCCTAGGTGGCAGTCTCCAGACAGCTCCAGGAGGGGTTATACATGGCCAAGTGTCCTCGCAGAGGTCAGGAAGGTCAAGGGGAGTAGAATTTATGGAGCAGAATGCCAGAGATGAGGACACTCTAAAGAGAGAGCTCTAAAGATCTGCAAAGGAGTTCTGTGGACTATTTGGCAGAGCACCCATCTCCACAACCATGGAAAAAACTCCTTGAGCCTGAGAGTAGGCAAGCAGTGGGCCAAAGCACTCCCAGCATGGGGCTAGGAATACGTGTAGTTCAGCATTCTTAGAGAGACTTCATAATACACAGAGCATATAGGTCATGCTTCTAGCACTAGAGCGAAGACTGCTCCAAACTCACCCTAGCAAGAACCCAAAGGATCAAATTGATCTGTATAAGTTAACAACAAAGTGCTTATTCTTTAAAGGAATACAACAAAATCAGGAGCTTAACAATGTCAGATTCAGCATGTGGAATCCAATAAGAAAATAATGAAGCATGCAGAGATAAAAACATAACAAGAAATGGGGATTATGATAGAACTATCAGATATTGACTAGGCAGAAAGCAGGCTGGTGATTACAAGGTCACTGTCCTTTAGAGGGTCACAAGGGTCTATCAGGCACATGACCTAACTAGTGCTCAACAGGTGATTCCTGCTTGACTGATTTATGATTCTCTTTCTGGGAAAGTTGAAACTGTAATTGAGTTAGTGACATGGGGCTTAACATAAGAGACTCCATTTGGGGCCTGTGGTCTTTTAATATCTTTTTAAGATCCATGACAGATAGGAATATTACAATAAGAGTACGAACACAATGCAAAGAAAGCTGATTATTTCATTCTGATATTAGTATAACATCACAAATAATCTGATGTTGATCTGTACTACAAAAGATGAGTAGAATTTGAAACAACTGAGGTTAAGTAAAAGCACGGAATTATACAAATCAATTTTTGAAATGGCAACAATTTCTCTGGCTGCAGAGAGTGCACGGAATGGAGTGATTCTCTTCAGGAGACCAGATACCTGTAAACAATAGGAATCTGATAAGGGACTCAGAGTTAAAGATTTCAGCTTCAGTTCATAGGCTTAGGTGACTACACGTGAAAAGCTGTTATTCCAGGGAGGAATGACCACACAACTCCAAGAGGTCCACAAGCAATTCAACCTTGTGCCCCAGGGTGTCTGCAAGCCATGGAGATGGCATCTGAGCCATGGTGTTCCAGAGAGTGAAAGTCCATGACACAGATGAAGAATTATTGATCAGCAGATAAAGAAGAACTGTAACGCTTATCTGATTAACCTTTTTTCCAAATCCCTTACCTGCCCTTTTCTTCTCCCTATAAAAGGGTTGGCTTGGGATGAGGTATTAAGATGTTAAGACGTTTTTTGATGGTATATAATCCCCTGTCTTCTCAGATCGCTCGCATCTGAATAAAGCACCCATAAAGATTCAACCCTTGTCTCTACTTATTGGTTCTGGTAGTGACAGGCAGCATGGGCACAAACCTCCCTGGTTTCGAATCCACATCAGTTTTTGTTATCTCTCTATTTTTCCTCCACTCCGTAAGAAGGATGAGAGGCCCACGTGAAGCACTCCTGGTCAGGATCTGTGCAGGAGGAAAACAACGTGTACATTGTGCGGGGACTTGGGTCCTGGGGGTCTAGAATGGACAATTTACACCAAAGTAAAGAGCAGACAGAAAGAAGATGCAGGGGAAGCAGAGAGAGAAACCAGTGAAGCTGGAAACAGATTAGAGAAAAATCACAGGAGGCCCCGTTTCACCCTAATTTCTGTGGTTTTTCTGATGAAGATGTGGTGTTAACGGTTTCAGAGCTAATCAGAGAGTCATGTGTCTTAAATCTCACATATAAACCCGGTGAAAAGAGACTCACTTCAGTGGTATTTTAGTGACACAAAGGCTGGAAGGGAAAAAAAGATTTGCATAGTAATGGCTGTCATTGCTTTAAAGCTGCACAGTGCTGGAGCCCCTGACGACCACCAGATCAGGAATTCCAACCACACCCTGGGAAGGCTGGGCTTCCTCTTATTAAAAAGAAAAACTGAGGATCTCCGAGGTCAGTTACCCAGGCAGTGAAATGCAAAGTCCTGGCTCCCCTCTAACCACTGGAATATTTGCCATGAGGACCCACACCCACGTGGAGCATTGCCAAAACCCCAAGAAAGTACCATGACTAAGATCCTTGTCTTCCTCCGGGTACTATTTCCACCAGCTTCTGATGTCTCTTCCTTGACATTTCACAAAACAGAGAAAAGGGAGACAAAAATCATGCCTGAGAAAAGGCCAAATGTGAAGAATTTGATTTTGGCATCCTCTTTAGGAGGTTCTACCTACTTTCTCGACCTGTGGAAGGCTTGTGGTTGGACCAACAGCACAGGAAGAACACAGCTGCAGCTTCTATAAAAGAATACACTGTAAGCAAAAGCAATGATTAGATGGATGAACAACAATAACAGCCAATAAATATTAAACCTTTACAATATGTTAGGCATGATACAAAGAATTTTACACAGCAAACTCTAAGATCCTGCCCTGGCTGGTGTGGCTCAGTGGATTGAGCACCAGCCTGCAAATCAAAATGTTGCCAGTTCGATCCTCTGTCAGAGCACATGCCTGAGTCGTGGCCAGGTCCCCAGCAGGGGGTGTGCGAGAGGCAACCAATCGCATGTTAAAGTTTCTCTCCGTTTCTTTCTCCCTCTCTTCTTCTCTCTCTAAAAAAAGAATAATAAAATCTTTAAAAAAAAATTTATAAGACCCTGAGAATGATTTTATGAAGGAGGTACTTTTATTACCCCATTTTACAGCTGAGAAAGGTGAGACACAAAGAAGTTATATAACTTCCCCAAGATCAACACAATAAAAAAGTGGCAAAGTCAAGGTTCAATCTCAGTAGTCTGATTCCAGAGCCCGTATGCTCAAGCACTATGTAGACTGCCTCTTAAAGAACTTAGGAATGACACCACTTTACATTAAACTTTTCCAGAGAATAGAAGAAGAATACTTTTTGATTCATTTTATAAGACCAGAATAAACTTTACTCCAACCTGACAAGCCTATGACAAAAAAGAAAAATTACAAGCCAATCTGTCTTGGGAAGATGGAAGCAAAACATAGTATACAAAATATTAGCAAATTAATTTCAGGAATTCTTACAAATAAATAAAATACAATCTGGTAGAAAAATGGGATTTCACAAAAGATACCCAAATGGTAAATAAACTTTCTAAAGGGTTCAATGTCATTATTCATCAGGGATAGGCAAATTAAAGCCATAGTGTGTGCACCAGAATTACTAAAATTAAAATTACAATATTGGGAGTTGGTGAGGATATAAAATAAGAGGAATTCTCACACACCATTGATGGGAGCATAAATTGGTATGGTCATTTTAGAGAAGAATCTAGAAGTATTTGCCAAAAGTACATAAACACACTCTGAGGCCCAGAGATTCCACTCTTGTGCTTACACTCAACAGAAAGTCATATATGTGCACCAAAAGGCACAAACAAAAATGTAATAGCAATTTTATTCACAAAAGTAAAAAAGCGAGCCCTGGCTGGTGTGGCTCAGTGGACTGAGTGCTAGCCTGCAAACCAAATGGTCCCTGATTCAATTCCTGGTCAGGGCACATGCCTGGGTTGCAGGCCAGATCCTTGGTTTAGGGAGTGCAAGAGGCAACTGAATGATGCATCTCTCCTTCCCTCCTGCTCTTCCCCTCTCTCTAAAAATAAATTTTAAAAATCTTAAAAAAAAAAAGTAAAGTAGTGGAAACAACCTAAATACCTATTAACAGTGAAACAGATAAATAGATTGTGTTGTATTTATACCAAACCTACATACAATCATTTGAAGGAATACCATAAATTATAACATTGAGCTAAAGAAGCCAGACACAAAAGTGGATATATACATCATGATTCCATTTACATGTAAGTAAATCTATGGTGATAAAAGTCAGAAGAGTGCTCATCTCTGGGAAGAGGTTGTAGCAACCAGTAGGAAAAAGGTAAGGTGCTGGAAATGCTTTCTTTCTTACTCTGAGCACTGGTTACATGGGAGTGCTCATCAAATGTTCAAGTACAGTTTGAGAAGCAGCAGCTTAGGGAGAGCGATGGGGCATCCAAATTCATGGTATGCCTTAGGTGAAAACACTTCAACTGGATAAGAGGCACATTAGGCAGATTCAACTTCAAAATCAACTAAACATTCATTACTTCATTTACTGAATACTTAAACTATGCCTGCAACAATGCTAAGTCCTAAGAGTAAAAAGACGAAAAGACAACACTTCCCATCAGCACACTCTTCACAATCTAGGAGGGAGATATAAAAATAATCAATTTCAAACCAAGTGCACTGTCCTGGAACCATGCAGATTGTTAAGAGCATGTGGGGAAGCCCAGGAAGGACATCCAGAGGTGGCAGCACCGGTCCGCATCAAAGTTTTGCAGGTGAAAGGGCTGGATGGGGGTGTGGCTGGAGGAGGGGGTCAGGAAGGGAGATTTGGCACAGAACTGACAGCATTTGCAAAAAAAGGAACACAGAAATATAATATTATGAATTGCAGGAATATTAGGTAGCTAGATATGGCTAAAGCTTAAAATGCAAGATAGAGAACAGTGGGAAGTGAGGCTATGCAGGTAAGCCTTTTATTCCATACTGGATACTTATCCTGTGGGACATGAGAGCTAGTGAATATTTTTATTTAATCCAAAGTGAAGGACCAATAGGCAGAAGGTAAGACTAAAGACTGGAAGATTAGGTAGGAGATTTTTGCAGAAACTCACGTATATGTGTCAGGTTTTACCACAGTAATAAACAATCCAAAATCTCAGTGGCTTACAACAAATATTCTTTTCCTCCAAAAACTTGGTGTGTTACAACAACCAACATTTATGTTTTACTCATGGGTCTGTGGGTCAGCCGTGGTTGGTTCTCCTCAACTGGGCTGAGCCAGGCTGCGCTGGATGTGCCTCCCCACCCCAGCAGGTCCATGTGTGCTCTGTGGGTCCTTTCAGCACCCCAGGGTGAAGAAGCAATGGCATCTCTGGGCTACAGTCTTCTACTGGTGGATGGCAGCAGTGTCAGAGAGATGGGCAGAAACATGCAACATCCCCTGAAGCCTCTGCCCAGAGAGCTAGCACACTATTCCTTCTGCCTACATTACTCTTGTCAAAGTCCCATGGCCAACCTCAATGTCAATAGGACACAGCAGGATTCTGCACCCACCCAAAGGGTGAGAAAGGGAAGAGCAAAGATTTGTTGGACTTATTAACTCAATCTACCACACCCCGCAAAAGATTATGAACATGTAAAGTAAGGCAGAGAGAGTAGGAAGGGTCAAAAGGAGGTCAGGAATGCTGAGACCATAACCAGAGTTTGCTGTCTCAGGTAGTTGGACTGGGTCGAGAAAGGGTGCCTTATGAGGAAACTAGGAAACTAAATTCGAAGCCTTAATGCAAAGAAGTGCCTGATTCCAGTTGGGTACTCCGTCTGAACCAACTCACTGACTTAAAAGCATTGGGCCACAGTGAGAAATTCAAGGACAAAACTCTTAAAGGAAACTAATGCAAGGAAAGAATCAAAACCAGTGGTAGGCACAGGATCAGTAACGATCTTGAGCTTATCTCAGTTCTTGGCAGTGAGCATCCTGGAGCTCTCAAAAGGCAGTCCCCAAACAGAGAGAATCCTAGGACCGATGCAAGTGGAAAGGGAGAGAGGAAAACTTAAGGTGCCTCCCAGTTTTCTGGTAAGAAACTGAGTGGAGGTGGGTACTGGTGCCATCTTCCAAATTCTGGAACACAGAAGGAGAGAGCGTTTCAGAGACAAGAGGTTAAGTTCAGTTTGGTTTCTAGGCTTGAGCCATCTAGGTGGACATACCTCCTGAAGAACTGAGTATCAGGTTACAGAGCTCCTCCCTTGTGTCTTTCCTGCTGGTTTCACATCCCAAAATGCCTTCCCTCTCCTCTCTCACCTAGGAGTCTTCAATTTTCAGGATCATTTACATCTTGAAGGTGTTTTTTTTTTAGTTTCTTGCATTTACCATTAGCACATCTCAGTTAACATTGAGATCTTGTACTCTGAACTATAAATTCCACAAGGACAAGACCTTAGACGTCTTTAGTATCTCCTATGGAACTTCATGCTATGCTGGGCAAAGACCCAAACTCAGCAATTAGAAAATACATTGACCACCTCGGTGAAGAAAACTAGTCAGTGACTATTACCCTAAGTAATGGAGTGGTATCACTAAAATGATGCCTCTTTGAAAAGATGGTATTTCTATTTATTTGGAAAGTGAATCTTATAAATTTTCTTTAAAATAGCATATTTTTACCTAGTTTTAACATTTAAGATAACTCTTATCTTTTAAGCACTTTGTCCCAGTGTGTATCTCCATGACTATATCTTTGTTCAGTAAATAATTGTTAAAATTTTAACCTAGATGCATCTTGAGTGGCAGACAGAAGTCAATCTGCTTTAAAATTTAGGCCATTAACAATTAAGAGTATCAAGAATTCAGTTCAAATGGTAAATTATTGTGTGTTTTCTTTCCAAGAAGACACAATCAAAAGAAATAGTACCTGTTGCACAGGTAAAAATGCTAAGTATTTTCTAAGGACACAATTATGATTCTTTCAATATTTTGCACTTTAGCACCCTTGGAGGTCCTGGTATCTTTCTCTTGCTTCAACACGGTTTGGACGGAGCAGCCCCTTCCTTCCAACAACCCTCCAACCTCTTTTCCAGTCACTACCTTTGGAACCATTTCAGCCATCCTCAGCCTCTGAGACCAGCCAACACCTTTTTTTGACTTTAATTCCTCATTGCCAAACAACCATGAGCTCCCAAATTCATCAGTTATTCCATCAAGATAGAGGCTGCTGTCAACCCCTGGCCACACTGTCTTGGCAGGTCTCCTATATCTGCCTCTCTCTGGGCTTCTATTTCAACCATGATGATGGGGCTCTGCAGGGAGTAGGCCACTTCCAAGAGCTGGCCGAGGAGAAGCGTGAGGGCACCAAGAGTCTCTTAAAACTGTAAAACCGGTGCGGTGGCCATGTCCTCTTCCAGGACATGGTAAGGCCTTCCCACAATGAGTGGGATCAAACTCAGGATGCCAGGGAAGCTGCCTTGGCCATGGAGAAGCACCTGAACCGGGCCCTTTTGGGAGGACCTGGGTTCTGCCTGCACGGACCCTAAGCTCTGTGACTTCCTGGACAACCACTTCCTGGGTGAGGAGGTGAAACTCACAAGCAGATGGGAGACCAGTTGATCCACCTCTACAGGCTGGTGACCTCAGACTGGGTGGGGCGAGTATCTCTTCAAAAGGCTCACCCTCACGCACGACTAGGAGCCTTTGGAGCCTTTGGAGCCTTTGGAGCCTTTGGAGCCTTTGGGACCTTTGGAACCCAGAGACCACTGAGGGGCCCCTCTGCATTTCCCTGGTCTCTGGCTTCTGCCTGAGCCTCTCCCTGAAACCGCTCGACACCCTTTTAACCACCCTGGAGCCCTCTCCCATGCATTTGGACCAAATGGAAGCAATAAAGCTTTTTGCAGCAAAATAATTAAATAAATATTTTAGACCAGGTCACTGTCCACTTTTTTTTAAAAGATTTTATTTATTTATTTTTAGAAAGGGAAGGGAGGGAGAAAGAGAGAGAAAGAGAGAGAGAGAGAGAAACATCAATGTGTGGTTGCTGAGGGACATGGCCTGCAACCTAGGCATGTGCCCTGACTGGGAATCGAACCTGCGATGCCTGGTTCGCAGCCCATGCTCAATCCACTGAGCTACACCCACCAGGGCCACTGTCCACTTTTTGAGAAGAGACACGGAGGTGTGGAGAGTCAACGATAAGATCAGATCTGCGGTACTTGTGTTCGGAGGCCCAAAGACTTCCAGAGCAGAGCTCCAAGAATAACTAAGCATAAGCTCCTCATGGCTGCTGGACCCTACCAGGGCAGGAAGAAAAGATACAAGTGGGGCAGCTAAAATTAAAGGGAATGTTTTAAAATCTCTTAGTTCCTTTTTTAAAGGTAGGCTTTGAAAAACTTCATTTTGTGAGGTATTCATGGGGACCTGGAAAACTGCTGTTAGCATTTTAACATAAATTAAAAATCATTTAAGCAGCTCTCTATTCAGCTCTTGCCAACTGCACGTTTATTTTTCTGGTCAAGGAGGCTTTGCCGTCATAAATGAAGGGGAAATGAAGGCATTAGAGCTTGGGCATATCAGTAAAAACGAAGACGTGAATGTGGATGTTGGATTCAGATCTCTCATAGCCTCCATTCCATTGATCTGGGCACGGGATGTGCCCCCCAACAGGGTACCCTTGAAAACATTCTCTGAAAACTCAGGTGTCTGTGGAGAATCTGGAGCTGCTGCAGGTGTTCCTTAAAAGCTCATTAGTCCTCCAGAGACCTATGCAAATAAAACAGCCCAGTCCTTACGAGGGCCCGGGCAGTGAGCTGGTCAGTTGGGAGAGCTCCATTGGGAGGGAGCTGTTTCCCCCACCACCACCACCACCTGTACTGAGAGACGAGTGACCTAAGGAGACTGGCACTGAGTTCCACGTTGGACCAGCGACTTCAGGAGAGGGGGATGGGAAACGGGGAAACGGAGGATAAAACGTTACTTGCTAATTCTAAACATATGTAGCCTGCACATTGGTGAGTTGAGTTTGGCAAAGAGTGAAACGAAATCTCGCTGAACTGCTTTCCTCAGTGACAGCTCTATTTGTTGATTTTTCCACTGGCACCCAGCTTTTGGAGTCTCCATTTTCCTAATTCGGGAACAACAGAGGGCAGTCATCGCTCATGTCTGAATGCAGCACTTGACATCCATGTTTTCCTGTAGAGAAGATCATCCTCCAAGGGCCTGCAGAACATCAGCCTCACTCGGGCGCGGAGGGGAGAAATTTATATCCCCACAGTCTGGTGGATTCAGTCGCCGTGGACTGTACCTCTCCCTTTCCTTCTTGGCTTCATCCATTTCCCAAAGGGCAGCAAGCAGCTGAATGGAATATGGCACAAGAGGTTTCTTCTCCACCCGTTTCCGCCTAGTAATAGAACATGGCAGGGGAAAAAACCTGTGAAGGTCAAGTTAACAGCTAACTCAATTAATGATGGCCCGTCTGGAGTCAAAACCAATCAGGACTTTCTTCCATCAGAAGAAGGAAGAGGAGCTGGGAAGGGATGTCACAGTCACTTGTCATAGAACTTGAGAAGGCCAGGCACCCGGAATCTGCATGTAGTGCAGGAACGGAGAAGGCAGAGTACATCCAATCACAGCTAATATTGCCAGAAGCTTCTTTTTCACTGTGCATATGCTTGGACTGGCTAGGAAGTAAAACAAATTTGTGAATATTTATTAACTCTCTCTTATGGTTCAAGTACTTCCTACAGCAAAACCTTATCCATTAAAAATGAGCTCTAAGGGAGTAAGTTCCATTATTTCTGCCCACACTTCTGTTGATTCTTGCCTCAGTAGGTTATGAGAGAACACACCCACTAATCATAGCCCCACTTAAGATAAACTTTGTCTTCTTTGAAGATATAGAGCTGAGATATTGTTCAGGTTGAGTAGTCCGTGAGCCTCTTGCAGAATACATCTGTATTTATCTCAATATATAACACAATATCTTCAAGAGTGTTTGTGGACATAGTTCAGTTGGTATCAACAAATACTTACTGAGTGTACACATTGTCCAAACACCGTACTAGTATCACATGAGACATAAAGGTCACTAGGAAATGATCCCTATTCCCAAGGTCTTGGTATGGCAGGGGAAGGTAGTCAGAGATTTACCAGGATTACAATAATGCCATGCGAAGTAAGAGGAGTATCATGAGAGAAGTGCAAAACATGAAGGAAGTTTAAAGGAAGGAGACAGCATCTCTCTCTGGAGGCATGCGGAAATCTCACCAGCGGGGTGGGGTTTCAGACAGCACTGACACATCAGAAGAGAGGAAACAGCTCAGTGTGATGAGCACAAAAAAGGGACGGTCACGGACCCACTGGTTGTCTGTTTGGCAGGGGGAACCTGAGTATTAAGGCTGGAAAGGTAAATTCAGGCTAGCAGCATTTGCTCAAAATATAGGTTATGAATGAATTAAATATTTTCTACTGGTACTTGGTATCTACCCACCGCCCTTTTATTCTATACCCTGCCTTCACATGTCAACTTCTGGAAAGCAGAATATCACGTTTGTGGGACCCCTTTGCGGCTAAGAACTTTCATATGATGTAGATGCCTGCAATGAGAGGTATTCTCATGGCATTTGAAAGGCAGAAAGGAGACAGCTTTGTAAGCAGTGCCAGCTCAAAGATTAAAAACTTCAGTGAAGCTTTCAGAAGCCTAGTTTTCTAAAGTCCTGTAAGGACATCTACCCCAGAATGAAAGATAAGTCACTGTACCTCAACCCCTGACTGCTGTGAAAAAAGGCAGTGTTTGCCGGCCTCTTTCGATTTTGGAGTCACGTGCATAGATGCCACATTTGAATGTGCGGCTCCTAACTACTCGCCAAGAGTATCAGTTATTTGCGACCTCAATAATGCAGCAAAACAAGCCACTCCAAAATTCAGTGGCTGAAAACACAAGTCATTTCTTATTTCTTACGAATCAATCGGGAACTGTCTGTTCTAGGATAGTCTCAGCTGGGAAGACTCAGCTCTTCTCCCCATGGCCTCTCATTCTCCAGCAGCCTAGTACAGCATCCAGGAGAGGAAGCAGAAATACACAGGCACCTTTTTCCACCTCTTCTTGAATCACCTTCTCTATTATCCCATTGACTGAAGCGAGTCTCATGGCCAACCCCAGAGTTAGAATAGGAAGGGACCACAAAGTTACAAGTTGAAGTATATGGACACATGTAGGCCATGATTGGGGCCTTTAATGCAATCTTCTACCAGTACAAAACTGAGTACATTTTAAAGCTGCCAGGTTGGAGTAGGGCCCAGAGTAGGAGAAGATTCTTTAGCTAGTCCAGACTGCAGTCCAAGCAGCGCTGGCTTTCTGTCATTTATATCCAATGATGTTTAAAGTGTCTGCTGCCGACACAGATACTAACTAGTAGTGCTCTGCAGCCTTAATAGAAAATCTTAAAGTTTTTGAAGCAAGCTATACTCTCTTTGGTAAATAAGGGAATAGTATTCCAAGGAATAGTTTTTGGCTTAGGCCCAAGCAGTGACTAAGTGTCTGCTCAAGGAGCAGTGACCATGAGACCGGATCTGCCATTCAAAAACAGTGTTATCTGATATCAAAACCATAAAGTTGAACAGTTGGAAATGTTGTATGCAAGACTGAGAATAAGCAGATCCTGAAATTACACAAGCAAGTGGCTCAGATGCCTGTGGCACCCAATCCTGCTACATTGCAGCGGCTCCCCAAACTAATATCTGTGGCTTCCTAAGGAGTTCCCTGTAACCAACTGACTATGGAGGGAAAAAATATCAGGCTAGTTGACAGTTTTGCAAGATATACTGGCAGCAGACAAAACTGAGTTAGAAGTTGCCCAATTGAAGGACGATCGGAAAGAGAAATACACAACAGACAAGACTTCAAAATGTGTATCTAGTTCTCCACGCTGCCTGAAGGGAGACAAAGAGAGGTGTGGATCTAAAGCAGTTCACAGGCAACAGCTGGTGGTTTGGCCAGATGGGCAAGGATGGAGATAGAACAACGTTGGAGAACCGGTTATGAGAAAGTCTGGAGAAAAGACAGGCCTACGGATGGACTCTTCGAAATGGCAGATAGTGGGAAATATTGGCTGTCTAATGAATGCTCCTCAGTGGAACTCACTGCAGAGAAGCCTGCCTAGTCAGGAGGACAAAACCCGTGCTGGGAATTTCAGCCAGCCTTTTTCCCGGCCACCCTCGGGCTTGCTGGATGGGCACAGAAACTACTGGCCCCGAGAGCAGAGATGGAAGTGTTACGCGGCTCAGCAATGTGGACTTTGACTCGGGAAGAGGCAGAAAGTGCTCCTGCTGAATGCCTGCTTGCCTCCAGCAGACCTCAGAAAATTCAGGGGAAAAATTCTCAGAGAGATTTGAAACGATGGCATTCATAAAGTAAAACAGGTATGGTATAAACAATATACAATTGTTTTAGAAAGAATTAAACATTTAAGATATAACTATTGATTTGTGTGTAGACTGAATAGGACAATGGACACGGATGAGTATCAAATATTTTAGCAGGAAGAGTGAAATGAGAGACTGTCCTAAAGCACAGTCCTACAGCACGAAGTGATGTGAGAAAAGGAGGCCTGGGGACCGATGCGGGAGTTCTAATATGGGTCTGCTAGGAAATCCAGAGGAAACAGAAAATGAAAGCAGTTATTTAAAAATAGAAGAGGAGTGACCTGAAGCAACGAATCCATAGATTTAAAAGTTTCAGAATTAATAAAGAAAAAAATACCTAAATACATCACAGTGAAATCTGAGAGCTCCAGGCGTAAAGAAGAAACCCTAATGGTGTTGAGTAGAACACGGAGCTGCCCGCAAAGAAGGGGAATCGGACCGACAGTTGCTTCCGCAGCAGCAGCACTGGACGCTGGGAGACAATGGCAGGAAATCAGGAATAAAAAAGAAAGCATAGTAGATGTAATGGAATGACTAATCTAAACATATCATTAATCATAACATTAACGGTAGCAAAGCTCGGAATGTGGAGACAGGAGGCAGGTAGTAGCTATATGATGATAATAGATATTCATGAGAGAAAGTGGCACAGAAAGATTTCCCGTAAAGAGCTAGACAGGTATACTAAAAAAGTAATGCTGAAGTGCTAATATTAATTCCAGAAAAAAATAAAGACTATAAATAGAATTAACAAGAACATTTATATTGATATTGGCATAAATCACATTGATACACTTGGAGAATCTACCAATGATGCAAATACAAAGGAAAGCTAAAGTATCAGCTCAAGAAGCTAAAGAGAAAGTTCAGTGAGGTGGACAGTGAAGGGAAGAGAATAATTAAATAAGCTACAAAATATATTAATAAAGATGAAAGTAAAAACCAAAATTAAGTAACTGATTAATCAAATGAAAAAGTTAGTTCTTTGACAAGAGTTTCTTAAAAAGAGCAATTAAGCACAGCAAAGAAAATCATCAACAAAATGGAAAGACAACCGAATGTGGGAATATATTCATCAATGAAAATATCCAAAATTTATAAAGAACTTATAAAACTCAACACCAAAAATAAGCAAACAAAAAACAAATCAAATAAACAGACTGTCAAATGTAATCATGGTAAAAGAAAGAAGACTTAAACAATCAACATTAGAACTGAAAAAATGTTTAAAAAATTTTAACTATAAGTAAATCAAATACAAATTTATACCAAATTGAAAAATTAGTTGAAATAAATTATTTTGTAGGAAAATCTGAGTTACCAAAATTGACTCAAAAAGGAATTGAAATCCTACAAAGACCAATAACCATAAAAGAAATTTAAGAGGAAATAAAAACCCTAAAAGGGCACAATGCCCAGAAAATCTTCTGGGCACATTGTACAGTTAAACCTGCAAAGAGCAGATAATTCCTGTTAAAGAACACAGCAAAAAATGGAAGGTTTTCAGTTCATTCTACAAGGGTAGCACAACACTGAATCATACCCAGATAAAAATAGAGGGGAAAAATCCACACACACGCAAAATAAGAAACCCAAAGACAAAGAGAGACAAAAATTCCAAATAATATATTAGAAAATCTAACCCAGCACTGCGTTAAGAGAATTGCATCATACACTAGTAGTCTTTTTCACAGAAACACTAGGATAGTTTAACCTTAGTCTTTTAGTGTAATTCACTATATTAAGAGCTTAGAAGAAAAAATATATAATTTCTTCAGGACACATGAAAAAGCATTTCCCAAAATTAGCAATTATTCCTGATAGGAAAAGTTTTTCTTACACAACGTGATGGAACACACTGGCAGAATCCTACATGATACTTTCAATGGACAATAAAAAGCATTCCCATTAAAGTACCGGGTTCCCCCACTCTTGTAACTCTCCTGTAGGACCTGCTCCACCACAGCAAGACAGCAAATTAGGACCCAGAAAGACGTATGATCCAGGAAACACATGACCCAACCCAGGAGAGAGGCAAAGGGAAGCCCCAGAACAATGGGGAAAGAAAATCCAGGCTGACAGGTGTGCAGAATGCAGGCCTAGAGAACGAAGAGCAGGAGAACAGGTAAATAAGTGGCGGCAGGAAGAAGTCCGAGGGGGAAAGAACTGATGGAACTGTGTTGAAATGTACTGAGGAGAGATGGAGAGACTTCAGGCGGAGTTCGGATATGGATCTGTGACAGGTACCTAGAACATTAAGCAAAGACAAAAATGAGTTAATTATTAACTCTGGGGAGGGAGAGTTACTTAAGCAAATTAATTGAATTATAGTACACTGCACTGTATGACTCAATCACAAATAACATATAAAATTATAATAATGCAAAATATAAACTCGGAATATTGATTGAACTAAAGTTGTGATATGACCTGTTTGGGAGAATGGGGTGACGGTTGTACACATAAGAGACTTAATTCCTTATCTTCCATAATAGGAAGTCAGTAGATAATATCTAAAATTTTAAAAGCCATAGTAGCTTAAGCCCATTGTTTAGAAATATACATGTGAAAACCAGCAGAGAGAAAGCTGTGGGAGGGAAAGCCGCGTCACTGAGGAGTGGTGGGCAGGGAGCCACGTGGCTGGGTTTCGTTGTGAGTCTTGTAAAACTTATTCATTATTTGCATACTTGCATGTATTACTTTGATAAAAATTAGATTTAGATTTAAAAGAAGAAAGAATGACAATACCCAGCAAGAATGTGGAGAAATGTATATGTAATCTGATACTACAGGTGAGAGAATAAATCGGTATGAGCTTTCTAGAGAGCATGTTGGCAGTAAGTAGCAAAATTTCAAATGCTCCTATCACTTAGCCCAACCATTCCTCCTCTGGCAAATTATTTTAGGGAAAACAACAGGGGTGATAAGCAAAGGTTTACCTAAAAGGATGTTCATGGTATCATTCTTTAAAATATGAGGACACTTTCAACCATTCATGCACACTATTAATAAGGGGATGATTGAGTAGATTTTATACTTCTATATAAAATAATACTTGTGGGCTTTAAAAATAAGAGTATAAAGTAGTAGTTTTCAAATTATGCTTTTGGAATTTGGTATTAGTTTCCCAAGGCTGTCACAGCAGAGTAGCAAAAACTGGGTGGCTTAAAACAACAGAAATTGATTGTCTCACAGTTCTGCAGGCTAGAAATCCCAGATCAAGGTCTCTAAAGGGTTGGTTCTTTCCATGGGTGGTGAGGGCACATCTCTCTCAGGCCTCCCTCCCAGCTTCTTGTGTTTGCTGGCACCTCTGGCTTCCCTTGCCTTGGAGATGCATCACCCCGATCTCTGTCTTACCCTCACGTGGAGTTCTCCCTGCATGCATGTCTGTCTCGGCGTCCAAATTGTCCTTTTGTGAGGACACCAGTCATATTGGATCAGAGCCTGCCATAAGGACCTCATTTCAACTTGATCTTGTGCAAAGTCCATTTCCAAATAAGGTCCCAGTCACAGGTACCGGGGGTCAGAACTTCAACAACACCTTACGGGGGACACAGTTCAGCCCACAAACTCTGAGGAGGGCCACGAAAACCACCACAGAGAAACAGTTGTTCCTGAACTGATGAGTTCTAGCCTTCTCTTGCCAACTTGAATTAGAAAATTTCCTTGTTTTATAAATTAATATTCTGAGAGTTCATCTAAAGGAAGAGTCTACTACTTTAAAATATTTAAAAGCTACCAAAATAAAGCTAACTATATTTATTTATGTCCCCAGTACATAGCTGATTTAAAAAAGTGGTTGCGAGCATGTGGACAGGTTCTCAGTTCTGTAACAATACAACAATCCCTAGCTGTGTTTACATCTATGGTGTTTATATTTAGAGTGACATCATTTCTGATGTAATGTGCCCTCCAAATATTCACAGTACTAACAAGGTTACAATTTTACAAGGGCCCTTTATATTGGTCTTCATACTTTTCTATAATGTCTCATTTCCTTACAATGACATACCTTTATAAAAATGACTATACCTATATTTTTATTGCATTTTTTATTATCATTTATCCACCCTACATCCCATTTTTAAAGAGAAAAATAGGTCACTTATGACATTTTGTAAATACATGTTGGTAAACTGATTGATGTAGTTTATCCATCTGGCTTGGCTTATAAGGGTTTCAAACCAAGATCATTTGGATGACAATCAAGTTCTGTGCAAAACATCAGTCCCTGCTGTGTAAACTCCACTGACAAAACCGAGCTCACAAACCCAAGTGTCTGTCAGTGGGTGAATAGAGAAACAAAATATGGTATTTACATACGATGGAATGTTATTCAGCCTTTAAAAGGAAGGAAATCCTTGATGCATGCTACAAAATGGACAAATGTTGAAGACATTATGCTAAGTGAAATAAGTTACTCACAAAAGTACAAATACTGCATGATTCCACTTATATGAGGTACTCAGAACAGTCAGATTCATAGAGACAGACAACAGGATGAATGGTGGGGGCCAAGGGCTGAGAAGAAGGGAGAATGAGGAGTTACTGTTTAATGGATATAGAGTTTCAGTTCAGGATGATGAAAAAAGTTCTAGAACTGGATGGCGGTGATGGGTGCACAGCCATATGAATGTATTTATTTCCACCGAACTGTACACTTAAAAATGGTTAAAATGGTGAATTTTCTGTTATGTATATTTTACTACAATTTAAAAAATAAAAAATCGGAACATAAAAAAATTGAATCTTCAAACACCTCAAGCTAACACATACCCATCTGACATTCATTTTTAACTCAAAAGCTCATTTATTTGTTATTTTTCATTAATGAATCACTATAATCATAATCATCATTTTCATCATTACTATCATCAGACTATTTAGGAAACCAGCTGTATACTTTCCTCTAAAGATAGTTTTCCATTGCACTATACAAGCAGCATAAGTATTTTTTGGTGAAAAACACCCCAAAAAAAAGCACTGAGAAAGTCCTTCTTTGTAATACTTAGAGGGACTTACCTAAACTCAACATCCCCTCCCTTGCTTCAGGGCAGCCTCTCCCCAGCCCACCCCCTCCACCTCCCACGCCAGGAAAAGATGGACCGAGATAATCAGAAAAACCACCCAAGAAAAGAAAAAGGGAGAATCAGTTACAAATTCAACAAGCCAGGGCACAAGAAAACCCAAATCTGTTCCAGTTCTCCAGTTTCCCCTTAAAGGCGCAGAACGGGAGAAGCCTGGGAGGAGCCCTCCGCGGTCCAGACCCACAGCCTCTCCACACGGGAGGTTACCAGCACCTGAAGAAAAACAACCACCACCAGAATCGCTCCGCTCTGTTTTCATTCTTTGCAGTCCTTCAGGAAACTCTCGATAATGTGAAATGTTATTACTGCAAACGTTGGCCCAGGCAAGTTTACTCTAGAGTCTGACTATCACCGACTGTTCACAAAATAAAATCATTTTTAAAGGCTGCGAGGAGAGCCAAGTGCAAACCACAAGTCAGAAAACCACCAAGGCGGGCTGGCCTCGCTGCCAGAGTTTAATGCGTTCTAATGGGAGGACAACAAGATGTGAGAATTTGATTTTACGACGCTCCGTGAAACATTTGGCAATACGAAGAGGCTGGGCCCAACTTCCCCGGCCTTAAGCAAATATTTGAAGTAATGTTTTACTTTCTCATCAGTTTTAATTCTATCAACCAGGGCCTAGAGTTCCAGCCTGCCCTACTCATTTCAAAAGCACTGTCTGCTTTGGGTGGTTATAGAGTAGTCGCTCCATGTTGATTCCTCCAAGAGGAAGAAGGGCAGGTGGGGAAGGGGCCAGGAAAATCAGATGAAGCTATTCAGTGGCAGAGTATCAGCTGGACTGCAGTTCTCTTCTGCACTGGTGATTGATTCCGTGGGTGGGAGGGCAGCGGATAGCGCTCGCTGCAGCAGCATTCTTTCACAAGCACAAACTAAGCCCAGAGAGAGAGTCCGATCTGGGCTGGATCAGGCTGCCCGGTCTAACACCAGACTCAAGTGCAGCTCTATTCCCCATCACCGCTCCCCACCCCTCCCCCCACCAAACAAGGAAGAAAGGAAAAAAAATAAATAAAATGGTAGCAACGTCGAAACTCGTTCCACACATCAAATTAACAACTGTTAGCCCTATGGAATAAAGAGGGTCAGTCAGGACATCCCAAACAAGGGCCCGTGAATGAGGGGAAATGAATGAAAGTCGTATTTCATGCTGCTTTTATTTCTATTGTCAGGACAATAGGATGCGAGTCACATCTCTTTTCCTCTTCTTATGGAATAATGCACTCCTAACGATGCCAGACTGACTTACATTGTCATTTTACAGCAGTTACAAATTTGACCCAGTGAAGAGGCGTGAAACCTACAGAGTGAAGCTTCTTAAAGCAATAGTCCACTAAGCAAAATGCAACAGATCCCAGGATGCAGGAAGAAATATTGGAACTTCTATTTCTCTCGAAACAATAAGAAAGCAAGCTTCGCTGATGGTTAAAATAAAGAATGACACTGGGCATCATCCCTGGATGCAGACAGAGATGGTCACATACCCCCTGTGGCCTGTGAGCCTTCCTGAAGGGAGGCTGAGCAGTCAACAACGCTGAGGGTGTGCCAGGGGCTGCAAGGGGCCAGCTGGGTGGGGCCACCTGACCCGCGAGTAATGGCTCAGCATGACAGTGGTCTCTTTCTTGCTCAGGTAATAGTCTGGGGGATGAGGTCAGCAGGGCAGCTCGAGTCATTCAGGTGCTCCTACTAATGAAGCTTGGCCATCTTCTGCACCTGGTCACCATGGCTGCCTGCATCTCTTTCACCAGAAGGACAGGGCATGGGGAGCCAGAACTGGGAGGTTTTCTATGGGCCCCGCCCAGGAGAGGCATCATTTCAGCTCACCTTCCACTGGCTAGGACTCAGTCCCAGAGCCACACCCAACCACCAGGAAGGCCAGGAAATGTCGCATGGTTAGGGGCCCAAGAAGAGGGAAATGGACCGTGGTGAAGAGCCAGCAGTCTCCACCTCAGAGACCTGCGGCCATTCAGTGCATGGCAGTGCGTCACGGTCTGTGGATTCCCCTACACAGATTAACTGTGTTTGATGGACTCTAATCTCGTAAAATGAATGAGTGGCTTAACAATAGTCTTACCAAGAAGTCACAAACTGAAGATTATACTAAGAATCCAAGCACAGGCCAATAACAAAAAAAGTGAGAGCCAGAACCTCTTAAATTTTTACCACTGGAAAGAAGCAAATTTAAAATTTCCCCCCAAATTAAGTTTATTTTTAAAATGTATATGTATACCCACTTTAAAAATGTATATGTATACCCACTTTCATAATAATGAACCTCTCTCTCTCCATATATAACCTTGACATGTGCGGAGATCCAATTAGTTTGCAAGAACAATTGGTTGAAATTAGGGAAGATTAAATTTTTTTACCCAGAATTCAACAAAATCTCTACATAATTGAAAAATAGGATTGGTTACAGCAAAGAAAAAAAGAAGTAAGGAAAAAAATTGGATAGCAAAGTAAATGTCATGATTTAGTAAACCTAGCCAATAGATGAGTTCTTTCCATTTGGATCTACAGGTATTTATGAAGCATCTTTTTAAGACAAGATAGTCAAAAACTGAGCCAGATTTTGGATTCACTATATTACAAAGTTTTAAACCATAATTTAGAAAAAATGAAGCATTTTAAATTACATAATTATCACTAACAAAGGCAAAACAACATTGAGCATCATAAAGAAAACAAAATAAATAAAATATATTAAAAATACTTTTCTCATCTCCTTTAAGCCTACAATAATTTCTATTCTACATGTTTTATAAAGTGCATAATATATCAGTAAGTAGTATATGTATATACCTTATGAATAAATTAATTTTGTTCATATATAAATATATTTAGTAATAGGATATAAAGTTTAGAGAATATTCTTCTAAAAAATTCTTGGAAACCAGTTAGGAAGAAATCTCTTAATCTTTGTTTAAAATGCAAATGCTCAAATCTATATATGAAATGGAAGACAAAGATTGAATATAACAGAGGCTTTCCTTTATAGTGAAGGTAAGAAAACAAGATACATTCTCATCGTCAGAATTATTTAGGGACTTGGCTGGTGCAGCCCAGTGGATTGAGTGCCAGCCTGCAAACTGAAAGGTTGACAGTTCGAATCCCAGTCAGGGTACCTGTCTGGGTCTCAGGCCAGGGCAACTGATGTTTCTCCCTCCCTTCCTCTCTCTCTAAAAATAAATAAACAACTGTAATTGAACAACAATAAAGTAATTTAAAAATAAAATAAAAATAAATAAACAAAACCTTTAAAAAAATTATTTTGATACAGTTCTTAGAGTGGAGAGATCAGTTCATTTCCATAGGAATACTATGCAGCTCTTTTGTTCTTTGCATTAAATGTTACCCATGAAAGAATTTGAGGCATCTATCTACAGTCAAGAATAGAATCTTGATAGTAAAATAATGTAGGCTTTCCTTTATAATATTTAACTTCTGCTTTCATTAGACTTCTCAAATCTGTTTTAGAATGTGATGGGCCATATTTTGGTAAATAAGCAATTACATAAATAAAGACTATATTACTCTCGCCCTGGCTGGCGTAGCTCAGTGGATTGAGTGCGGGCTGCGAACCAGGCATCGCAGCTTCAATTCCCAGTCAGGGCACATGCCTAGGTTGCAGGCCATGTCCCCCAGCAACTGCACATTGATGTTTCTCTCTCTCTCTCTCCCTCTCCCTTCCCTCTCTAAAAATAAATAAATAAATAAATAAATAAATACTATATTACTCTCCTTTTATCTTACCTTTCCTTCATGTAAACCCCCTGCAAACCCACCCATTTTTATAGTCTCAATCGCTGTAATTTTATCACTTTTTTCCTGCTGACTTCAAGCAAGACTTGAGCTCACTATAGAAATAAGATAGGGAGCAAGTCTGATATGAAAGATCAATTATAGAACTTACAGCCAAAAGTTTCTTCGTACTTTCAATAGTTCCCCCAATCAAAGGTAATAAAAATTAATTTTATTTTATTACATTAGCTCATTAATCACATAAAGACTTGGTTGTTGATCTTTCACCTTTCCCAATGGGCCTGAGAAAATCAATAAACTGATGAAATAAAGTAAAATCTGTCAGATTATTTTTAAAAAGCATCTTTCACAATTTAGAATAATGTGTACTCGAGATTCAAATCAATTTCTCAAAATTTTCATTGAAATGAAAGAATCAGAAATGTTAGCTGTACCAAACAGGTGGGATTTTTTGCAATCTCTTTTTAAAAGTAAGCAAGAAAGAGATTTTAATGAGCTCCCCTGTTCACCTTGATGAAATCAGAATTTTAGAGAAAGTAACCTAGCAGAACTTCAGAAATGTGAAGTTCAAGTTCAACTAATGAAGGGACAAAGACTTTAATTCTAGCTGAATGGCCCTCCCAGTTCCGTGTCAGCTTCACACTCCATTAGACCCCTGGGAACAAAAGGCCCAGACCCTCCCACTGGGAATCTTTAGCGGGAGCCCTGGGCACTATTGTTGATTTTATCCTAAAGGGCTTGGGAACACATTTTATAAACATGCAAACAGAGAGCAAATAAGTGTGAGAAACATTTGGTGAAAGAAGGTCAATGGCAATAGCTCACACGCTGTCAGAGCCCTACCGGGTTTCTTTAACAATGAGGTAGGTAGATGTACTTTGGGTTGGTGTGTTCAGTCAGAGAGAGGTTTGAAAACGATATTCATTTGTCTCTTTCCTCACATGTGAAAATAATCACAGTTTCTCGGGGAAGAATATCCTGCAGGGTGACCAACTGCTGGGCTCGTCCTCTCATACCACACGGGCCTTATTTTCAGCCCGAGACTCAGGGATGCTTTCTTCTGGCAAATCGACGCTGGCTTCACGTACGGAAAACTCTGCTCCCTCAGGGTACCCAGTGTGAGTGAAACCCTGGGATTCCGTGGAACCCGCAAACCATTCCTCCTCTTCTGGCTGGATTTGGCACATGGAAGCATCAAATCCAAACTACAAAGCCAGGGACCCATCTGCCATGTACATGCTATTTCGGGATATCTTCAATATTGTGTTTTCCTTTTAAATAAAAATGAAATACTAAATCACATGATACAATACCACAAAGAATTTGGCACACGCTAAAGTATAAAAGAGAGGACATTATTTCTTGGCCTTCCAATATACATGAAACCCATCTTGAACTGAAACAAACAACTTGAAAATGTATGATACCCACCAATGGCATCTGAATGGAGCAGTTGTTTATGCAACTGTGAAAGAGGAGAAACTCCATCAAAAACCCCAAAGCTTTCTCGGTTTAAGTTAAGGAATAGAATTAGTTTCCTATGAACCATATTCCTAAAGCAAAAGATGAAAATCCTCCAGCTCACATATGCAGGCCTTTCCAATTAACCGTGGGAATAAGTCAGCCTATGAAAGCCACTATGATCCCGCATGGAATCTGTAATTCACAGGAGAAAGTTTTCTCAGGATCTCAAAGGGGTTCCAAGGTTGCCTTTTTTTCGTGACAATTGACTAACTAAAACTCGACCATCAAATATAAAGCTGACAGTAGCCTAGAAGTCTATTCAGTCAGCGAGCATTTGGTAACTATGAGCCAGCTGGAAAAGACACACCCAGTACCAATCTCTATCTGTGCCTTCATCTACTCTTACATATTTATGGGGGGCCTACCACCTGCTGGGTGCAGGGCCCTGAGCCAGGCAGACGGGCGGTGCTCTTGTCGTGGGCGTGCCAAGCTGTGAATGGTAATGACATCTCAGATGGACGAAAGTTCTATTAGGATGAGAGAACTCTTAGTTCTGACTCTCCCAAGGCCAAACTATTAATGTAGTTGCAAAGAAAAAATTACACTGAACTCACTTTATTAATGTAAACATATACACATGGAGTTTGCTATAAACTGAATGCTTCTGCCCTGCTTCAAATTCGTAAGTTGAAACCCTATCTCCCAATAGGATGGTCCCAGGAGGGGGGCCTTCAGGAGGTGATCAGGACTAGATGAGGTCCTGAGAGTGGATCCTTTGTGAATGGGGTGAGCGCCCTTACAAGACCCATGAGAGAGATTGCTTCCCCTTTCCGCACTGCACCATGGCATGATACGACAGAAACCAGCTGTCTGCAGCCCCAAAGAGGGCTCTCACCAGAACCATTCTGGCACTTTGACCTTTGACTTCAGCATCCAGAACTGTGAGAAATAAATGTCCCTTGTTTATAAGCCATGCAGTCTGTGACATTTTTGTTATAGTAGCCTGAACTAAGGCAGAGTTGTTGTGAACTGCTTTTATTTTGTTTTGTTTTTGTTGCTGCCGCTGCTGTTGTTTTCCTTCTGTCTTCTCCCCTTGCAGATCAAGTTATGAATGGGTTGGAGTAGACTCCGTATGAGCAACCACAAAACCCAAACTCTCATTTAGAACATTTGGCGCTGAGCTGACCCAGACAGGCATCACTATCATCATCATCGTCGTCATCATCATCATCAGGAGCCCTGCATTGCCTGCCCCGTGCATCCTATTTATTCTATCCATAAAACTTGTGTTAATTTCACCCACGTGGCATCAGGGACTTACTTGGTCAGAGTACAAATCTCAATATATATCTGCACACAGCTGATAAATTGGGTGTTTTAGAAATTGCACCCAGGCTGGCAAATGCAGACGGGATGAAGCTGTAGGGAAGTGTAATAAAACTCTAATAAAACATTTGAGCAAACTCACACATCTGTGGACAGATGGGAGGCATTATGAAATACAGGTCATTGCTACGGCAACCTCTGACCCCCTGGCTACTGCTGCTGGGTCAGCGCTGAGCGGAAAGGGCCTCTGTGAGTTTTCCTTCTCTGTCAGCATTCAGAGAAATCATTCGTAACTCTCTAAAATGAGCTATTAAAATAGACAGCCTTTGATCCACACCCATGAAAACGATGCACAAAACACTCCAGATCTTTGACCCAGGACCCAAGGCCTCACTGCTTGCATTTGTTTGTTTTTGGAAAACATAATATTTCCATGAGTACACTTCGCTCCTTGCCAGAAGTTTTTCTCTCTGACAAATGCACTAGGTGGTAGTGTTTGAGGTGGGTTCCTCGGGAGCTTCAGGGAGTAATTTCAGAAGTGATCAATCAGTTGTACGAACCACAAAACAGAATGAGAGAGAGCTTTGGAATTTTTAAAAGGCTATGTTCACCAGACTATGTGAATAATACGAACTTAATACTCAGAAATCCTTATTTGAAAGAGAATTTAATATATTTGTGGGTGCCAATGTGTATAAATCTTACTGAATTCCAGAGAAACATCAGAATTTCCTCTCTCCACCTACTGACTAATCTTCAACTCGATACTCGAGAACAAGTTTCTTCCCTGGTTGGGAGAAATCTATGGTATTAAACATTTAAAGTGTTTGAGTCTGGAAGGCGGGATCTAGGAAGAAAAGGGGATTTTGCTTATGAAGCATCTAAGTGAAAAGCTATCACGGACAAATTCGGGGATGTGTCAGACATGGGACATTCATGCAAGCTTTTGGGGCAACTGTACCTGGATTCAGCCTTATCCCTTTCTTGGCCATGTGACTCAATTTTCTCACCTGTAAAATGAAGATAATCATAGTACCTACCTCCTAAAGTTGCTGTGAGGTTCAAATGAATTATCATATGATATTAAGCACTTAGAACAGTGCCTACCTTGTAGTAAGTACTCAATAAAACGTAGTAATGATTACTGTGATTGTATTTCAGACCAAGGTAGGAAAAAATCCAACTAAAAAAAAAAATCATTGTTCAACACCCAGAATCCTGAGTCCAAACAGTTATGACAGTGAAAAATCTATGACCTCAAAGTGCTTAGTAAATATGTCAGTTGTTAAAGTTTTTCATTAGAAGTTGGGTCATTTACCACACACTTATGGTTACCTCTCTTAGCCCATTTTGGGTAATCAATGCCAACAAACCGCTAAAAAAAACCCGTTGCCCTGGCTGGTGTAGCTCAATGGATTGAGCACGGGCCGCGAACCAAAGCATCGCAGGTTCAATTCCCAGTCAGGGCACATGCCTGTGTTGCAGGCCACAGCCCCCAGCAACCACACATTGATGTTTCTCTCTCTTTCTCTTTCTCCCTCCCTTCCTTCTCTAAAAATAAATAAATAAAATCTTTTAAAAAAAAGACTAGTTGCTAGAAGAGAAAGGCAGTAAAAAAAAACAAAAAAAAAAAAGAAAGAAAAGAAAAAACCGTCACTGAAAAAGTGCCTGTCTAGACTTTGTGTACAATCCTAAGAACAAGAGCTGCAAAGTGGGGCCTGACTCTCAGACTCATGGGTTTGAAAGACAGTGTCCCCCAGATCAGGATGCATAGAATTTCATATCTGAAATTTGAACTCTGTATTGTGAGTTATAGAATAGTTATCATAAGATCTTTCTTATATATGCATATTTGTGGAGGATATTGTAAGGAACACTGGGATACCCATCTTAGAAAAAAAGTAAGCATTCTGAACACACCCAGGAATGCCGTATTGAGCAATGTCAGAAGATGTGGGTCGTGATTCCTTTGAAGGGCCACACTCTGTATTTTGTGGGAACGATGTCCCCTGGGGCGGAGCTACGCACAACAGCAAACCTGGACACAATCAAATCCAGTGACCACTGCTTGTATCATTCAGGAGCCACCATTCTGAATTTGGCGTTGATTATTCCCAAGCCCATTTCTGCTGCCACTGTTGATAACAGCCTTCCTCAAAGAAGCTTGTTGGCATTTGCTAGTATAACTGCCCTGGGAAAAGGGAACTATACCCAGATCTATATTGAAAGAATTATTGGATGCTAGCTCTGAGTAAATGCTAATGCCTGGAGTCCGGTATAGGTACTGTGGCCGGCTACTAAAAAGGGGACTTACTGGGCTCAAGTGATAAATAATGTGTTCTTGAACACATCTGTGGCTATTTCTCTATTCCTGTATGCAGACTTGAAAAAGTGACAGCTAGACTAACCCTCACTATAGCTTCCTGATCTGTGGGGTGATGGCTCATTTCTCATAGGAAAGCCAAGAAGAAACTTCTGGAACTCCTTTCCACAATAGCAAACCAAAGGCACCAGGACATCTTTAGGAGGAGTCGCAGAGGTCAGTGCCACCATCAAAGATCTGAAAGTTACAGCAGAATGATCCTCACCACGCTGGCTCTCCTGTTCAGGTTGGGCACCGCCTTCTGGGATAACGACAGTGGGTTGTCACAAGGCTGATCAGTCCGCTCAGGCTGCTGTAACAAAATGCCATGGACTGGGGGATTTCCCAATGGAGAATCACTTCTGGAGACTGGAAATTCTGAGATCAAGGTGACCACAGATTCCATGGCTGGTGAGGGGCTTCTTTCCGGTCTACACACAGCTGCCCTCTTGCTGTACCCTCCCATGGGGGTGGGAGGTGGAGTGACCTCCAGTCTCTTCCTCATCTTAGGAGGGCACAAATTCCATCACCGGGCTCCACCCTCATGACCTCATCTTAACCTAGTTACCTCCCCAAAGCCCCACTTCCTAAAAGCATCACATTGAGGGTTAGAGATTCAACACAGAAATTTGGGGGTTCACATACAATCAGTCCATAAGGCAAGCTTAATTAGGGAATGGCTCTGATAAATTCTTGATCAAGTTGCTATTGGTCTAGCTCGATAAGCAGTAAATTACCATGTTGCTTCAGGCTAACCAATCTTCTGACTCCAGTTCCCTTAGTCTCTGAGTCCTCAGACCCTCAAACTGGCAATCACATCGGCAACGTCATTCTGATAGGGCCTGGAGAGTAAGGAGTATCAGTTACCCTGCATTTCTTCGTAAGACATATGTTTGCTACAAGGTGGAAGATATACCTCATAAAAATTTGAGGGCCTGACAATCTAGTCCACTAGTCCTGGGTATCAAGATAGCATTGCAATTGCAATGAAAAGGGAATACACAACTCCCAGAATTAGATGCCGAGACAGATGGAACTTCAGTTTTCCTCCGTCAGGGTGGAGATGAGCAAGTCATTTGTTTGAGTGATGGGGATAGTAAGTTGAGCTCCTGTCTTGCTGCTGTTGTTATTGTTTGGAAACCCAAGGGGGCAGGGCAGGGGCGGGGCCTGTGAGCGCGTTGAGGATCCGCAGAGGTGCCCTGTGCTATACTGACAATTGAGGTGCATGTGGACAGAGGCCGGAAGCTAAGAACCATTCCCTTTTCCACTGCGAGGTTCTGGACGCGATATAGGTTCTGCCCATCAGAAGAGCTCGACAAGATTTGGGAGGCAAACAGGGGGCAGAGCCTACGTTTCCGCGGCTTCCGTGCTCGCCGCTGGCAAGCACCGTGGCAAGTGCGTGTGGCCGAGGCCTGGGTCCGGGCTGTGATCCCGGTGGAGGTGTCAAGAGCCGCCGCAGAATGTCTGCCTCGTGGGTGTGGATCGCGGCAGGCTCCGCCCTGATCTGGATCCAGCAGCCACGGCAGCAGCTTTCTGGTCATGGCAGTCCCCTGAATGTGACAGTCACCTGCTGTGACAGCTTACTGACCCTGGTGGCAGCCGCACGGTTCTGGAGCCAGAAGCTTCCTGATGGTATGGTAAGGGAGGCTGGGGCTCCTTCGCTGACCTAGTTCTGCGATGAGGGGAGGGGCCACTCCTGAAAGGACAACTTAGAGAGAGTGGTCCTATTCCAGGGTTCCACACGGTCTCCACCGGAACACTGAACTGCATTAGCAGGGGGAGAACACCCACAAACCCACACATCTGGGGCCAGAAGTGCTCTGTGTGAGAGAGTAGAGAGACGGTGATTCCCCAGAAGCAGGTACTCTTATATCATGTCTGCTACACAGAAGAAGAAAATGAGATACACAGATCTTAGGGAACTGGGCCGGGACCTCCCTGCTAGTGAACGGCGGCGCTGAGGCTTGAACCCCGACAGCGTGGCCTCATGATGCTCCGGTATAACCACTACAGCTCCACAGCCTGTCATTAAATGGACAGTCACAGAGATTTATAGTTCCTGCCGACGACAAGTACTTACGAAGGACCAGGACAAAGAGCTATGAGAGTACCGGACCACAGGGCCTGACTTAATCTGGAGGGATGGGCAGCTCATTAGGAAAGATTGCCTCCAAGGAGAAATATTTAAACTGGAATTTGAAAGGTGAGTGGGACTTAGTTCCATGAAAGCACTTGTCTTTTGACAAGGGGGTGGGGCCAGTGGGAAGAACCTTCTAGGAAAACGGTAAATGCAAGAGTACAGTGGTGCATTGGAAGAAGCCAGCGCAGCTGCAAGTCAGAGGCAGAGCGCGGCTGAGCTGAAGTGGGAGCAGCGGCGGGGGCGGGGCCAGGTCAGTTGGGCATGGGCAGGTGGGCAAGGAATTTGGACTTGACCCTTCACCTCCACAGGGATTTAAGCCAGAAGCCACATAAACAATTTACAGTTTTAAAAAAAGATGTGCCACATACATTAAAGAAGGCACAATGCTAGAATTTCATTCATAAAACAAATTAAGTAAAGATGTCCGTAAATAACTGCCTTTACTAAAATTTTTCTGAGAGGCTGCAAATTTACCATCAGCATTCAAATGTAGCATGGAGCCAGAATGACAGGGAACCAAGCGCACGGTCTTTGGAGAACTCACCTCAGGCTCATACAGCTGTTCAAATCACTTGCTGCCTGACTCAAGGCAAGTTCTGTCATTGCTATGGGTCTCAGTCCCCTCATCAGTGAAATGGGAACAATTTTTACTTGCAGGCTTTTGTTAATATAATTTATTTTTCAGCAGGATCCCTCTAAGACTTAGAAACCTGACTAACCTTGGTACAACTCTCCAACCTGTGACAATGAAAAGCCCTGCCCACAACTTCCTGTAACTTCCAGTGTTTCGTGGCCACAGTTGTTCCCACGTCTAGATTTCTGCACCCACCAGGCAACCTTAGTGTATCAGTCTGCGGGGATGCCCAGCACCCTTGCAGGCTCACCAGGTTTCCTGTCCCAGAAGTTGCATAAAGTTCACAAACATACTTGGGATTTGGAAGGAAGGGCTTGTGGGAAGAACTGCAGGGAGCACTGCAGTCTCCACCACCCTGCTGGTTCTGCTGCTGGTCTGTCTGCCAATTTCCCTCGTGCCCTTTTCTCTGGGTTCAAGAACAACAAACCTCCCTCCAGTCAGTAAGGGTCCTGCCCACACCTCTATCCCCTCACTGTCTCATCTGCTCAGTCATCACAGTATTTTTCTGGCAAAGACAACTCTCCTTTTTTTAAGAGGAATTCTGGAAAATGGCATTTTCTTCGTATCATTACAAGAAAGAGTTCAACATCACTAAGTATAGATAGGTTATTGAGAATAACCTACTATTATCAATATTATTATTCATCGGTACAGAGGTGCTCTTTCTTGGTATAAAGAATAACATGCCTTTCACCCCTTATTTAGGTTTTCCCTAGAGCAAAACCATCCCTGCATCAGCGTCTCTGATCCGAGCCAGGGGTGACTGCATTAGCTAGCTTTGCTGCATAAACAACAAACCTGAATTGGTAATGGTTCACAAAACAAAGGTTCGGTTTTTGCCACTGACTTTTCACAGGGACTCCAGGTCCTCCGCACTGTACTCTGGCAGTAAGTAGGCTGGGGATCTGTCTTCCCATTCTGGAACCCAAGCTGAAGAAGCAGCCCCTCTGTGGGACACGCCTTTCTCAGGCACAGGGAAAAGAGGGCCAGAGTTAAACCCATGATCGCTCTGACACCTTCTGCCCACACGGTGCACACAGACACCATGCCCACTCATATCTCATTGGCCAAAGAAGTCCCATGGCTGAGCTCGACGTCAGCAAGGCGGGGAAGTGGGGAGATGGAGTACGCAGGCGGGCTGGCCGGACCTCTGTGACAGAACTCTGACCCTCAGCCTCCGCGGACACGGCCCCGGACACCAGGCCGCAGCCTCAGTGCGATCAGCCCCAAGTGGTCAGGACTTGGGCAGTGACTGACAGATATATATATATGTATTTTTGCCCCTGCTTCAAACTCAGGATCAACTGGAGAAAGTTTAACGTGCTCAAACCAATCACACAGCAGTCCCCACATCCAGGCGACCTGCCTCCAGCTTCCCCAGCCAAGGACCTCCAATCAGCATACCTGAAGCCTTGCCCGCTTTTCACTGTAAAACAGCTCTCCCGCTCCCTGCTGCCTTTGACTCTCTGCCAAGTGCACATGACGGAGGCCTACTGCCTTGCTATAAGGCACACTCTGAATAAACAGCCTCTGTTCTCATTTGGGTGGTCTGCCTATCCCACAATATACACCCCTCCTGGGGCAGCAGGGTGGGGTGCGGAGGGTCACTGCACATCCCCGGCCGTGCGTGAGGATGAATAATCTTCTCTGAGGGCAGGGGAGAATAAAAGGGGTGGGGGGAGAATGACACAATCTGCCACAGTTCACCCCCCGGATCAGGAAGAGCTGCTTTCCTCCTCCCCGCATGCAAAATTCCACTCGATCACGAATGTACACTTGACATTCTCGGTTTCACATCTGGGTTGATGTCTACTTCTTTAGCAATGTATGGACTAAAACACAAGCTGTGTGTGTAAGATATAATAATAGTGGCTCAGGCATAAGGCAACAGCAACGCACACTTTTTGGAAAGGGGAAGAATGGGAGGGGACTGCTGGTGGCAGTCCCTCGTCAGCAGCAGCTCTAAAAGCCCCTGGGTGCACGCAGTGCAAAGCCTCCTCCTCCTCCTCCTCCTCTCTGGGAAGGAGACCCCCCTAGACTGGGCTCCAGTTCCACTTCCTGGAAGCAACGCTCCAGCCCACTTTTCTCCAGGACTCTTGGCTCTGCCCTCTGAGAAGCTCTACCTTTTTCATTTTCTTCCTCTGATGCATCAGAAGAGGTCGCTGGACAACCTGGCCTCCTTTGTGGCTGAGCATCGTTCAAAGAAAAATGACTCTGATGTTCGGTAAAATGCTAAGGAAGACTTTCTTCAGGATTGTTTGCAATAGGTGCCCTGACTGTGTTGGGGAGAAACTGGGCTCCACTCTGAACACATCGAGTGCAAGTGGGGGTTGCACTCAAGGGGCAGAAGGAGGGGTCTGCAGATGGAGAGTTACTGACAGAAGGGCATGGAGGGACAACAGATGCTCGCTGAAGGCAAGCCAGGGAGATCAGACAGTAGTGGGGGGAGGTGAAGAATTGCTGGATCAGATGTCGAGGGTGGTCGGACATCAAGGAAGGGAGGCAGAGACGGGGAGCTAGTCCAGAAGGATGCTCTGAAGGGTTGGTCTCAGCATCTTTCTCAGTCTCTCTTCTGCCTGTAGACATTCAGGGACCTAAGGGTTTACTTTTATGTCTTCAAGAGTCGTGACCTTTTTAATTCGGGCTGGTGGCTGAACACACGCCTTCCAGCCTTGCACACACACACACACACACACTCACACACTCACAACCCTGGAAAAAACAAAACACAGAAAGCGCTGTTGGCTTTATATCAGTTAGATTCCAGTTTGACCCATGTGTCAACCGCCACAGTGACAACTTTTTTCAAGACCTGCCTCTCTCTCCTGACAAGCTGTTCGAGCTTACTGGATTTTATTAGACAGACGTGCCCTTATCTCTTTTCTTTGAGCCACTCTGTCTAGCTGAAAGCATTTATCTGTGGGGGAGGATTATACCTTAATACATTTAGAGGTTTAAACAAGGGGTGTGGGGTAGCTACACCTCTTGATTTATCTTTTCACCCCAAGATTTGTCTTTTTTAAGATTTATTTATTTATTTATTTTTAGAGAGAGGGGAAAAGGGGGAGAAAAAGAGGGAGAGAAACCTGCTGCAGACCTGGCCTAAAACCCAGCATGTGCCCTGACTGGGAATTAAACCAGCAACCTCTCGTCCACAGGCCAGGGCTCAATCCACTGTGCCACATCAGCCAAGGCAACCCAAGATTATGCTTTAATTAGCCTCTCTGGCTCAGTGCCTTTCCAAATTTTATCTTTTGCTGGTAGATAAGAGAAACAATAACATATATCAACCCTGCAAGTTTCAACACTTCTAAATTCTCTTTTTCCCCTCATCCCTGCTTGGCCAATTCTTTTCTGAGCTCATTTCTTCTTCACAGTTACTTATCAAAGGCATCTAAAACAGCCATGGGACAATAGTGGCATTCTATGACCACATCTTAACTGAGAGCCACAAGTATATTATCTGCCTTCAAATTGTTGTGAACAGCATTCAACCAAATATTAACCCCTCCACATCACAGATTGCCATTTTTTCCCTGTCCTTGCTCAAGGTTTCCTTGTTACACGCTGGCCAGAAGCCAATGCCACATCTTTTAGGACTTTTGTTATGTGGCACTTCACTCCTGGTACCTGGTCAGCTTTGCTGTAGTAACAAACGATCCCCCAAATCTCTGTGGCTCATAAAATAAAGGCTCATTGAGCACTCATGTTACCTGCAGGCTGCACATGTGTTTGATTCTACTGCACATGGCTTCTCATGCTCAAACCCATGTGCGTAGGAGACAGTATTGCAGCCAACTGTTTAATGGCACTTATCGTATCGGCTCAAATATTCCTGGCCAAGCCCCATACCAATGGGACAAGGAAGAATACCCTTCCAAGGGTGGGCGCTGCAGGGTAAAAATGTACAATATTCTCACAAGGAAAGAGGAGCAAATAAATGCAGAAATAATAAAATCCAGCACGGTAGTTTTTTCCTGTGGCCCACTTCAGGAGCAGGGACTCAATCTTACGTTTTGGACAGGGCAGCTGCTAGCTTATGTTATGTGTGCCTTTCTGCCAAAGAGGAGAAAGGGTCTCCTCTCTAGGTGGACAAATTACAAAAAGAACCATTAAAAAACGAAAAGATGCCTCTCCCTTTCATTTAGTGAAGTAGCAAAAGATGGTAGTAGTACATGGCTTAACTAAAGAAAGCATTTTTGTGGGATTAAACAGAAAAAAAAAAGACTCCCCACCCCCAGCTCCCAGCAAAGGGAGCCCTTCGCCAGGTTTCAGCTTGGCGAGTGCATGTGGCTCTGACTGCAGCCCCTACTCACCTCCTGGACCACATGCCTTTGTTCAGTGCACAGAAACACAATTATGAGTGACAGCCCTGCAATTGACATTAAGCATGGGATGCAAAAAAATCTCATGTAAAACTTGTCGAAATGAATATTTTCCCCCAATAAATTTCATTCTCAGCTTCTGCAGACTGGCGTTGAGTGGTTTAATTAAACTCCACGCTGACGTGAGCCAGTCACTTGTGTCCATTCTCTATTGAGAAAGGAGCCTGAGGTAACTCCGCGGTTTGAGCACAATAAGACCTTTCTCTCCCGTGTAGGTAATATGTCGTGTTTAGTGCCCTCTGATGGAGTTATTTATTCACTTCCTTAATGCAGAACCAAGCTGGTGAGCTGGGGGGTTTAGGGGTTTTCCTCCCTCTCTTTCTCTTTCATTGTCGTTTTGCATTTTATTCTCCTTTGTGGTTCGATCCTCCCCATTTGGATCTTTACCTTCTCTTGCCAACTGCCAGTAACAGTACACTTGAAAACGTTTGCCGGATTTTCTCCAGACACCTGCTGCCGAGGACCACATGTAGGAGACCGGGGCTGGAATGGCCTCTCATTAGAGAGGTTTGCCATGTGCTGTTATAAAGAAGCCATTCTTCAAATCCTTCGCTCCACACAGCATCGTACCCGGCAGTGCAAACGTACAGATCACTTAATGTTTCACAACACCCACAAGTGGGGCTTTAACAGAAAATGATCAACGAACTACAACGATTTGCCTTTGGGAGAAGCCAGTGTTGAAGCTCCGAGCGGCCTCCGCTGTAATGTGAGCTGAGAGTTTGCACGCCGGTGCAGCACCCACGCCAGCGATGTGTGTGTTCGACGTGCAGAAAGAGTGGCTGGTGACTTGTTTTTCTTACAATATGCTGACCCATAGTAGAAGCAGTCATGAATAATCTAGGACCACTCATCAGAAGCCACCCAGAGTACAGAGAATGGAAAATAAAAATAAATAAATCCATGTTGAGAACCTGCTCAGTTCTAAGATTTATCCGTGTCATTTGAAAATGGACTTTTTCAATAATACCTTTAAGGGGAAAAATTGCTAAGATTAAAGAAATTCATCTATTCACTTAGCAGAGGAAAATCAATGTGGTTGGTTATTTCATCGTGACCAAACTGAGTTTGCAAGGCTTTAATAAGATGTAACGAATGTTCTCTGTGTCGTGGTCCTCCTGAGGCTTCTGCAAGCTGCTGTCCACACCCAGGTGCTCTCCAGGTCTTGTCCTTTTCCATTTTATTTGGTGTGAAGATAAATAGGAGGATGTTTTCTGTTACAAGTAACAGAGATCCCCAAACTGGCCAGGATACTAAAAAAAAAAAATATTTCACATCTTCCAAGGTCCAGAAGGAAGGAGGGCTGTGGGCTTGCTTACATCAGTGGCCAGTGAGGTTATCAGTTCTGTCCTCTCAACTGCTCTTGGCTTTCTTTTCCGGCCAGTTACAAGATGACTCCAGAAGTTGTAGAGCATGTGTCCTAACAGGACGCAGTGGTGAATTTTTCTCTTCTGGGGAACTCTCTTAGGAGCAAGAAAATTTGTCCTAGAGGCTTCCAAATCTCAATCCTAAACCAGCTCTGGTAGAAGAAGTGGGACTGACCTTAAATAGACCAGACCCTCTGTTGGAGATGGGTCTGGCCATTTAGCCCTGGCACGTGGCTGCCTGGTGTTGGGGACAGGGCAGGGGATAATCTCACAAAACTGGGTTTCTGATAAAAAAGGAGAATGAAAACAGATGCGAAATGAGGAACCAATGTGGCCCCCTCTGGGAGCTAAATATGCAATTAGGCTAGTGAATCTTAGTCAAAGTGTCTCTAAAACTACAACTAAAACACTGCTTATAAAAACAAAAGCTCTTCCTTCTTAAGAGATTAGCCAGTTTTTTCCCCAACAAGATTAATATGAAAAAAAAAAAAAAAACAGAAAAAGAAAAGCCCTGTACAGCTTAGGGATATGCTTACTTCCTGGGCCTATTCCACCTCAAAACTAAGAAATTTCTCACTATCTTTAGAGTAGATATTTTGGCTCCTTTTAACTGCTGGATACTCACAACAGAGAGAGCTAAGTGGATTGATGGTCAGTATGAAGACTTTCTGAGAAGCTAAATAAACATGGATTTTCTCAGAAGATAAGGAAAACATTCTTAGCTAACTGCCATCTATGATTTTTTCTGATGTTACCGCTACCAATCCACATATTTTTGGATCATGTAAGTATTCTGCAAGTTTTTTAAATAGTCTAATATGTTGCTAAACAAAATATATTCCTTGGACCAGCGGCATCTGCATCATCTGGGGGCCTGTTTGAAATGCAAAATCCTAGGCCCAACCCAAACTTACAGAATCTGCATTTTGACAAGATTCCTAAGAGATTCATATGCACAACTAACATTTGAGAAACTACTATAAGGTATATTTAGTCACTCCCTCGGCCCCTGACGCCTGCAGGATCCACAGACATAATATGAAATCTCACAACTATGGTATACTATAACTTGAGGAACTGGGAAATTAATATCATGGACTCAGAAAACAAAATTCTTGCCCATCTCTTATCTCTGTTCATCAATCCAAACATCAACTTTCCATTTAAACTCACTGGCTTTTAGGTGAAGGGGGCCAGGAAAATGTCTGATCCCTTCTTCTGGCCCCATTAAGACTGTCCGGACACTCAGACACGGTGTGACAGTTCATGATGGGAAGACGAAACATCAGAACTTGCCCGGAGTCATTTCGATAAACGCAGGCACTGTCTGCACCCAGGATGGATTCAGGACGATATGGAAGCTAGCACGTGGTCAGTGCCTGGTAAATGCACCCCCACCACCCTGTTCAATTTTTTTAAGTGATAATAAGGCTAAAGTTACAGACCGAAGTCTGTTCCTATCACTTGGCCATTCGGACAAGCACAGTATGTTCAGGCTTATCTGCCCCACAGTTAGCACACTCCCCTTCTTGGCATTTTTCTCTCATTTCCTCGAAAAGCCTTTTCTGGAGAAACTTCAGATCAGAAGCCAAAGAAAATTCAGCTTGATTTGCCCTGCTCCCCACGGAGCCCCCAGTGACTGAGGCTTTCACTCCCTCCTCTCCCACATCACTTCTCTGGCCGTGCGTTCGCCGCTCTCAGCGCCTCCCTGCCGTCCCAGCGAGAGAGCAGCACGTCTGCTGGGCCGGTCTGGACTAAGTGAGCAGACCGCACTTTTTTTTTCGTGGGCATTTGTTTTACTTTGCTTTGTTTGTTGTTGTAGTTGTTTTGTTTTAGTGCAGTCGATTGATTAATATATATATATATATATATATATATATATATATATATATATATATATAACCATACATGTATAAAGGTATGGTCAAATCCACAAAGGTAAGATTTAGGAATATACGGTCGCCCACACCTTATCTCCCCCCACCTTGCCCTTTACCTGTTCTTTGTCACCTTCTCCTTCCACACCTTGGCTTTAGAATATTTCGCGTTTCTCTCACACCAAGTCTATGCCTTTCCTCTGAACTGATGGGCTTGCCCCTGCTTCAGAGAATCTGAGGCTTCCAGGTGAGAGTTCTTTGGGCTTTGGACCCCCCCACGCCCATTGCTACGCTCCCCTATTATAACGCCCTCCTCCATTCGCATCATATCCCGCTTGCAGTTCCAGATGCATCTCTTCCCTTCCACTCTGGATCCCTTTGGTAGGGGGTTGAGTGGTGGTCCCTAAGAAGATATGGCCATGTCCTGATCCCCGTGACTGGGAATGTTACCTTACGTGGAAAAAGGGTCTTCAAAGATGTGATTAAGTTAAGGATCTTGAGGTCCTTCTGGATTGTCCATGTGGGCCCTAAATTCAATAACAAGTGTCCTTGTAAGAAAAAGGAAGAGAAAGATCTGAAACAGGCAGGAGAGAAGACACAGACACACAGAGGACAAGGCAATACGAAGGCAGTGACAAAGAAGGAGGGGGCAGGGCCTCATGTCAAGGAGTGACGGGGAAAGCCAGTGACCCCCAGAAGAAAGAACAGTGAAAGCAGGACTGTCCCCAACCCCCCAGGCTCCAGAGAGAGGTGACACCACTGACACCTTGATTTCAGACTTCTGGCTTCCAGAACTGTAAGAGGGTACATTTCTGTGATTATAAGCCACAAAGTGTTTGTGAGGGTATTTTTTCATTGCTTTTTAAGAGAGAGAGAGAGGAAGGGAGAGAGAGAAATATCGATGTGAGAGAAGCATCAATTGGTTGCCTCCTATGCACACCCAGACTGGGGATTGTGTTCACTGGGACTGGGGGTCAAACCCACAACACAGGTATGTGCCCTGGCTGGGAATCAAACTCACAACCTTTCCGTTATGGGATGGTACTCCAACCAACTGAGCCACACTGGCCAGGGCTCTTCCATTTTTAAATATATTTAAAAAAAACATTTAAGCACTCAAAAAACAAACAAACCCAAAACACTTGCTAAATATGTTAACAAATGGACTCGAATCCTGTTAGCTGCCTCAGGGTCACGCTGGGTGTGCTGTGGTGGAACAGAGTGAACGCTGCACTCCTCCCTGTTGTACCCATTTTACATAACAGTGAATCAATTTAAAACATTTTACAATAAAATAAGCAAGTGTTATAAGCCATTGTGTAAACATTGCATTATTATTGAAGGTAAAGTGTTCAAGGAAAATTCAAACATTTGGACCCCTCTACCTTACATTATAGGTTTCCCAAGGCAGACACCGCTTCAGAAGGAAGGTCAGCGTGCTGTATTTATTGTAACTAATGAAACAGAACTCATGAGACAGATGTTACCAGCTGGAAGGCAGGGAGTCTACATAAAAGCTGGGTATCACCTAAGCCAACGAAACGGGACCTCTGGCTCTACCTGCAAAATGCATCCCATGGTCATCCCTTACAAAAAAGCAAGAGAGATTCACCATAGAACTCTTTTCAATATCAAATCCTGTGGATTTAACACACAGCTCACATTATAAACACATGACCCCCCAACTGTTCATCAATGTGGACATTTTTAGATCCCTCGATTTCAGATCAAGCTTCAATTGTGATGAGAATTCAGACTCCCGAGTTTGTGCTGGGAACCTGGGTTTTGTCAGCATGCTTGCTTCCACGCTGTAGAGAATTGTCATGCGCACTGGGGAAGAAGTTGAGCCCTGAAGTTTCGTAAATCCTGAGTTGAAATAGAGATTAGGTCAATTTTAAAAATAGTTGGCCCTGTTTGCACAGCACAAAACCCTTTTTAAAAAAATCATCAAGGTTCATCTACTATGGAAGCTTTTTAAAAGTTCTTTTTGCTAATGGAAGAAACTGTCAAAACGAGTTTAGCCACCAGAGACCAACCGTCCCTGAGTGTCGTCTTCCTGCCCCGTCAGAATCCAAATAGAGATGAAGTTGTGTGTGAGCGTATGTGTGCTCTACATCTGCCTCGTTATCGGGCGTATCTTCCACGTAACTTTGCTAACTTATGGCACTTCTTGAACCACTAGTAAATGACTAAGCAGTTACAAAAGTTAGAAAACAAAAACAACCTGACCACAGAGGGTGGAGGCTGCTGAAAAATTTTCAGTTTCTCAAAAGACTGTATCTTGGGTCGACACAAGAGGAAAGTCTGAGAACATTTTCTTTAAAGGAAAAAGTAAGAAGAAACAGAACATGCAACTTCAGGGCTCAGCTCGTGCCTAATCTCTTTGTGTGGGGTTTTCTCATTCCGACACGCAGCTCCCAGGACGAGCAGGAGCAATCCCTAAATCATGTGCCTCTTCTGGGGATAATATGTAATGGGCGTAGCCTTCCTTAAGGAGATGAGCAGGCCAGGGAAAAACACAGTGTGGACCTCCCACCCCGCAGATTCAAAATCTCTGGACAGATAATGTCTTGTGAAAATGACCCCCAGTGGCCACCACGCTGGAGAAAAGAAAGGATGTGGGTGTCATGAGAGAACATGTGACTTGGGGAAGATGGAAGGAGAAAAGGGGTGCTCCTGGCTGCTTTGCCGCCTTCTTTGCCCTTTATTATGACCTCACTGAGGGAGCGAAGAGGCTGGCTCCCCTAGCTTCAGCATGGGCGCCCCCGCACCCCCCCCCCCCGATTATCAAGTCCCTTCTACAGCAATGTCAGAAACTGCTTTTGTGTCCAATGGGGCACCGGAAGGACACCCCAGATTCCTACTCCTGGTCCATTCTGCATCTCTGGGTGAGAGCATCTACTGTAATCTGGCAGATGCACACACAGTATACAACACTGTCTTTGAAAAAGAGCATTTACATATCTAGAACATCAATCCTCTGTGGATTGCCTTACCTCCTGTTTACCTTTTTCTGTGCATTTCAAAGCTACTTCAGAACCAAAAAGAAGAAAGACAACATTATTACTGTAGAAATAACAAAGAACGGAGAGAAACCTCCATTCCCAGTCACTAGGCGTTTATAGTAGCCATTCTGCAGTTTTCTGGAAATCCTCCTCATGTGGATTGTTTTTGAAGCTGTAAGGTGCAAGTGCTGGAGAAAACCCAGCTCCTTTCTCAGTGAAACAGCCTGTTATTCTCTGGGAAGAAAGGAGGTGTTTCTCTGAGACCACCATTACACCTGCGATGCTCTGCTGAAATTCAAACCACCCCCACTGCCGACCCCCATCCATCGCACCTGGCTAGCAAAAACACAGTAGGGTCTGGCGTGGGGGAAGGGTTAAAATGTAACCATCCTGGCTCCTGGGTAAATAGCTCTTGCAAATGTCTCTGGTTTTCTGTATAAAAGCAAATTCGGGCTGAGCTATACAGTGGATGTATCCAAACACTTGGGCTTTAATTGACACACGCACACGCAGACACACAAAAAATGTAAAACTATTTGGCAAGGCATTTTGTTTTTAACGTTAGTGAAATGCAGCCTAACAGTGTTCTCACTGTAATCCTGCCTGAAAGTGATCGCTTTTCTGTACTTTTCCTATGACAAATTTATTTTCCCTATATGCTTTTGTTGGCCAGTAGCTCTGGCATGACTGGGCTGACAATGAGCCAGAAGATGTGAGTTCGGGGGAAATGCACGGCCCCCCCGCCCCCGGCCCTGGCACATAGTGGGGAAGTGTGTGCCACTGGGTGTTCGAGGGAGGCCCATGTGTTGGCCCTGTCTGTTCACCGAAGAACACCACAGACGTTGGAAGAAAATGACCTATCCCACCACCTGGGGACAGAAAGCCAGCTAACAATGTGTGTACGCTTTTCAATGCTAAAACAATGAAACAAGTGCCAAAGCTTCCACTAGCTTTGTTAGCTAAGCAAGGGGTCACACGTTACAAGTTTGCTACAGTTCACTCGACTGCTGTCCTACAAGAGTGAAAGCGCCCCTCTGATGACTTACCTTTTCTCTGCGAAGTGCAAGGGGAGACTACCAGCTCCCAGTAAGGATGAAAGGGGAAGGTTGAAAGACATTATCCTAAACCATGGATTAGGAAGGTATTTTAACAGCAAATTCTTCAAAGGACATATGTGGAAGCTGCAGTGACAATCTAATTAGGGCATTAGCATTTGAATGGATCTTTTAATCTAATACTCTAGCATTTCATCATAAGCAATGCACACGAGACAAGTGGTACATAAAAGGTGATATCGAGGTATATTAGCACACATGACCTAGAAAAGGGATCCGAAGATCAACAGTTGAATTAACAAAAGTGTGCATGGGCACGCACATGTACACACATGAATTTTTGTTGTTTGTATGTGTGTGTTTCCTCTCACTCTAACAACAGATGAATGGGTCTGACACCTGGCATGTGACTAAGCCTGTCACCACATCAACAAGGCAATAGTTTGTAAAACTTCTCTGGACCATGATTGTCTGAGAATAGCTAAGTGCTAAAAGTTCTTCCCAGAAAACCATACATGAACACCCAGTTTTACACACAATTTCAGAGAGTGCACAGAAAATCTACTGCATCGGGTGTTACTGAGTGCATAACAAATCAACCCAAATGTAACAGCCTCAATCAACACTATTTACCTGAAAGTTCTCTGGGCCAACCATTTAGGCTGGACTCGGCTGAGCAGTTTCTCTGGTTTGGTCCAGGCCTCGTGCCCCGGATGAGCTAGAGGTCAATGATGGGTGCTGCTGATGCATCCCGGTGCTATCCCCTAGAGGCTGGGATGCCTTGGCTCATGGTCATGTGGTTGATCATCCCTAAGCAAGTGGCCTGCATTCATTTACCTGATGGAGACAGGTACCCAACAGAAATGGTCAAAACCTCATAAGGCCTAATCTCATAGCAGATGCCTCATTCTTTTGACAAGCAGTTCACCATGTCAGCCCAGAGTCAAGGAGCTAGGAAATAGGCTTTGCCTCTTGAGGTAAGAGGTTATAAATATACTGCAAAGGGTATTATTACAGGGAGGGATACAGAATTGGGACCAATATTTCAATCAATTCATCATCTTCATCATGATCCTTGGTTAGCAATATTCTGCAAGTAAAATGTAGGATGGGGTTGAAAGAAAAAGCAGGAGCCATTGTTACTGTGATACACAAGTACAGAAATCTGTAACTCTGCTTGACCTCCAGAAAGTGTCCTCAGGTCCAGAGCCAGGAGAACGCCTTTTCCTAGTGGCAAGCAAGAAACCTTCAGTGTTTCTTGTTAATTTTTCTGAAAGACATGTTAGAAAACAAGGATGCTCGGCACGGTGGAAAGTTGTCACTTCACTACTGAAACAGGACATCACGGATCACACACATATTTAGGGGGTCGAATGTCAGCAATATTGACGGACAACCAAGGAAAGTGACACTGGATGTGCTAAACGTCTCTGTTGGTTTTTATGCCCAACTGTATGGAACCGTATGTCATGCTTTGGGGACACTACAGTGAATAACACTAACATGTCCTGCTGAACTGGAATCCTAGAAGTCGGCATTTCCCTAGAGCAAAGGAAGACTCCAGGACAATAAGAACCCCAAATAGGAAATGTCGAACTCACAACATACCTTACCTGTGTGATGACTGAACTGGTATTGGCGTGACATCATCAAAAATCAGCTGGCAGTAGGTTTGAGTATGGTCAAATTTTCTTCTCCTAAAAAGAAGAGCAAAAAACGAGTGACTGTAGGAAGTTGGGTACAGAACTAAAGAGAGCAAACTGAATTCAGCAAAATGTAAGTCCTGTATTTGGGCACATTTAGCTTGCATCAAGTCTCGCTTTGCCATTACCGACGGGTGCACACGTCCAGTTAGAGGGGCCCGTGTGTCTAGTGAGAAGAGATCTTCTTTGCTGCTCCAGGGGTCTAACTGTGGTTACATTTCTTTTCTAAATTACAAGAGAATCGGGCGATGGCTGAATCCGCTTAAATGAATTCTCCATCTCACCTGAATTCCCTCTCTACAATTCTGTATTGGTTTTCTGTTGCCGCTGTACAACAAGTTACCACAAATGTAGTGGCTTTAAAACAATATGAATTTATTATCTTACAGTTCTGGAGGTCAGATGTCTAAAACAGGTCTCAGTGGTTAAAACCAAGGTGTCCATGGACCGCATTCCTTTCTGGAGGCTCTAAGAGAGACTCATTTCCTTGCCTTTCCGAGCTTCTCCAGGCTGCCTGCATCCCTGGGCTTCGGGGCTTCCTCATTTTCAGAGCCAGCAACGGCCGGGTGGGTCTTCCTCCTATCATGGCACTTGAACAGCACCGCTTCTTCTCTTGTCTCCCACTTCCACTTTTAAGAGCCCCTAGGCTTGCATCAGACCCACCCAGATACTCCCAGATAGCTCCCTATTTTAAAATTAGCTGATTGGGAACCTTAAATCTGTCTTCTACCTGAATTCTCTTTGCCATGTAACAGACCATATTCACAGGTTTCAGAGATTAGGGCACGGATGTTGTTGGGGAGCCATAGTTCTGCCTCCGGCCTACTTCTTTTCTCAGGCCACTTTGGATATTCAGGCCTCTCAGTGTGAAACAATTCTTCCAACAAGGGGCTTTGCAGCACACGCTGTGATATCCAGGAGAATTTCTTTATGATAGCAAATTGCATCTTTCCAATGCAAATTCTAGAAATATCAACTATATCATCACTGAAATATAAAAGAAAATGTACCACGGTCTTCAACTCTAAGAAAGGTCATTTGAGATAATATAATTGGGACAGTTTATGCATTATTGATAAACTATACCCAGGGTCAGTTCAACGTGTCATGCTTGATGGGTCGGTTCCTTGATTTACTTACTACAAACCCTCTCTAAGCTCACATCTTGTTTTTACTCCTTTCTTTCTCTGCAAAGTATGTGGCAATAATTGCTGCCTATTTTGCGGTAGTGATTGATGTCTTGGTTTAATTTTTTCAGATTATTCAATAAAAATCAGCAAGATTAGTCTTTGTTCTCAACTTATAATAAACTGGTATGAAAATGATTCTGCTCACTTGCAGGCAGACTTGAGGATTATTTATGCTCTGTGAACCGACTCTTCATCCTCTTAGAGACAACAAGTATAACTGAGTCCCATATATAATAAATACAGGAGGGTAAAGGCAGGAATCCTAAGGCCAGAGGAAAGGGAAAGATATGCTAGGAAATAAGAAATGAGAAAAGAAAAGACCTAGAAGTAAGAAGAGCAGAGCAACTGTGAATAAATGAGAGAGAGTGTCAATTTCTGTGGGACTTAAACAGAGGTTATATAGTAGCTGCCCTTTTTTTTCCACTAGATGTGACTTAATTGGCATGAAATAGCATAATGTGGTATTGAAAGCCTAAGGGAATATTAGAATAAATTAAAGCCAACTTGAAAGTAGTGTCATTATGTGAAGCAACAGGGTTTTGTGTGTGTGTGATATTCCATTAGAAAAACTTTGTCTCCATTAAGAAATGTTCACTCAAAAATAACGTGGCATTGTTTAGCTATTCCCATCACAAGTAGAATTTGGGAGGGAAACACAGCCGCGAGTGTGGACAGTAACTATATTCATAAAAATCATGGGTGGTCTTCTGGTTTGTTCAGTGTCTCCTCCTCAGACTAGTTCTGATCAAAGAGGAGAACTTCCCATGTGCACTGAGCCATTCTCCTTTCCCCAGTCAGGCCTTCAATCCTTCTGCTCCTTTCACCTGGAATAGCTTTCCCACGTTTTCTTCTGAAGAATTCCGACTCCACCTTTAATCCCGAACTTCGGCATCACTGTTTCTGAGAAGCACTCCCTGGCAGCACCCCTCACCCCCACCACAGTATATCCCTATAAAGCCATGCTCCCTCTCACACCTACGCTTGCCACATTATAGTACAAGTAACTGTCCCTTGTCCTCCTCCTCACTGCTCCCTAAGTCCATCTTCTTTTGGCTTGGAGGCCAAGTCCCTGTGGTTTTCACCACTGTGTTCTCAATGTCTGACCCATAGTGAGTGATCTATAATTGTTGGTTGAGTAAGTAGGTAAATGTGTGATAAATAAATGAAGGAAGAATGGTAGGCAGAGATGGAAGAAGCCTGGGACAAAAGAGACTTAACCATGCCCAGCCATAAACGTGACCGAGTCTATAAGAGAGGTGCCACTTCTCACCATCCGCGACTCCCAAGGAAGGCATTTGTTGACAGACCTCAGCTGTTCTCAGCAGGGCATTTTCACAGCAGAACACAGGCTTGGCAGTGCTCTGCTGGGGAATTCAAGGGCGGTTCCACTTAGTCGCTAGCAAGCAACCAGTGTGACTGTGTGAAGGAGCAACTTTGAAAGACAATTAATTTGCTTCTACCAAGGAGAGACGGAGTAAGAAGAGATGTGATCTCTCCTGATTTTGCTAAGGCATTTTGATTGTTTCACAAAACAAAGTTAAAAACATTTAGAAAACTAGGTGTGGGTCCATGTGTATGTTAAAGAAGTAAATGACCAATAGGAGGTTGTGTCCAAAGGGCATTTATCCGTGATACAATGTCAATTTGGAGGAACCTTCTCAACCGTGTTGCGGCGTAGGGATAAACCCTACATTTCCTATCTTTACTAATGTCCAGAGTAAAGAAACTAAAAACATACAGTTGTTTGTATTCTGTTAAAAAGTACTACCAAATGACTTTGATGAAATGGATAAATTTCCTATAAAAGGAGATGGAAAATGAAAAGACAAAAAAAGTACATATTTAGAAACCAAAATAAATAATTCATATGCAGAATAAAACACAATTGACAGGAAAAGCTTAAATACAAAAGAAAACAACTGAGAGCTAAGGGGCAAGACCAGACTTGACCCTGAGCAGAATAAGTTAGCAACACAACACCCTAAACCAGCTGTGCTCAGCCAGGGATGACTTTGTGGCACAGGGAACATTTGGCGACATCTGGAGATGTTTTTGACAGTCGTGAGTGGGAAGGCGTGACTGGCAGCTAATGCTTAGAAGCCAGGGATTCTGCACACAACAAAACTCCCCACAACAGCAAACTCTCTGGCCCACATTTCCAATAGGGCTGAAACTGAGAAACACACAAATGAGAAACTTATATGATGTAGGACTACATTAAAATGAAGGATAGGCATTGAAAGTTTCCCCTCAACAACATTGTGGACCAAACTCTTATTAGAATGTCCTGTCCCGGTTAGGGTGTTACCCTTTAGAAAGTGTAGGATTGGAGATGGACTCCGTAACAATTGCCCATGTCTTGCTCTTTCGCTTTTGCAAGGAAACTTATGCTATTACTATCTCCCACCTCTTTAAGAGATCTGGAAATAATGCATGCCTGTTTTGAAGCTGAGTCCTGCATCTTGGCTTACCATAAAGAAAATCTAAGATTCCTGGATTAAACATGCTCACAAATACAGTGCTTAATAAATAGGCTTTAAGAAAGAAAAAACCCTGAATTAAGTTTATGTTGAATGTTCTGGAGAATTGAGAAGTTAGTCCTCAATTATGTGCTAAAAGAAAATCTTTAAAAGTTAAAACACATAGAAAAATATCAAATATACTGAAAATACAAATACCACAAAACTCTAAATGAATGAGCCAAAAATCTTACATTACCAACATCAAACTATCCCAAAGGCTCAACATGTTTTAATAATATGCATTTTATAGTTAGAAATGTGGTAAAAAAAAAATGAAGAATGAAGGATTCCAAAGCAAAATAAACAAATCTTCAAGTCACTTGAGAGTAGACAACGGTTAGAAAAGGGATAAGGTGCTGGAAATGAAGTTAGAAGTGATCATTTTAAAAAGTGGGAAATGACAAGCAAGTTTTTGTGGTGAGAAGAGTTTATTTTCTCGAAGCCACATTGAACAAAATGACACAGTGGAATCGTGTTGTGTGGTCCCGGTCATATTTCCATTGGATAGGCACCGTGCTGATTCCACCATCTGTTTTGCAGCCAAATATGACAAAATGTGACTTTAAGTAAAAATATGTATAAAATACTGTTTATTATTTAGATTTCAAAACAAGAATTGCATTCAGAATAAGAACCACACATAGCTGAGCATTATAAAACACACCCTAAGTATGTACAGCCTCAGCTTCAGTCCAAACATTTTCTAAATGTCCTTTGATGAGAAAGCTGAATTTATAATATTATTTTGTTCATTAACCTGCTCAGTAGCACAAATGCACTAAATTCTACTTTAATAAATTATCATCCAATAACTAACAGGGCTTAAATTGTATTATTGTAATATGATTTGATTTGAAAATGGAGGAAAATATGAAAAATCTTCACACAAGCCTTTTTCCCTCATAGTCAGTAGATTTAACCTCTTTGTCAACAAAATCTTTTCCCAGAAATACCAACACAAAAGTAAGGGTTTCCTCAGACTTTCCTTCCCTAGGCAGTAGGGATGAGCAAGACCCAGTTGTGTCAAATCTTGATTAATTAGGAATTAAACATAGTCAGCATTTTCTAAATCAATGCCTTCCTTAATTCTGAAAAAGTATCTGTTCATATACAGACATTGCCAGTCCTCCCTATCCCTTCCAACTCCTCTTCTGGAACTCCTCAGGAAGCAAATGTGAGATCTTCTCATTATAATTTTTAAATTAAAACTCAATTAGTTTTAAATTAAAATTTATATTGTTAATCCCTTTCTTACTTTTTTCCCATTTCCCCCCTCTGCTTCATTCTTATTATCTCCTCGGATTTTTCTTTCAGTTCACTAATTCTTTCTTCAGTCGTGTCTAACATATAATTTAACCTCCCCATTGTAATGTGTATTTCCAATCACTAACTATATTTTTCATTTCTAGAAGTTCTCTTCAGTTGTTCTGCAAACCTACCTTTTCTTTATTGGCAGTATCTTTTAAAAATGTTTTATTCCTTCTTTTATGCCATGAATTATTTAATTTCTTATATTAGTGAGTGATTCTTTTTAAAAATTTTCTCACCATTTAAATCATGGAAGAACCAAATTCCAGCCAATGAGTGGTTTGTGCTGATGTGAGACATGGCCCCTTCACTTCAAAGACACACCTATGGGGAATAAAACAGTATAATGAAACACAATTGAATAGCTGAGCTATAAATTTAAAAAGAGAAATATTCAAGTGCTTGAAATGAAGAGGAAATCTGAGGAGTGGTGTTATGGGCTAAGTAGTGTCCTCCCCGAAATTCATACATTGAAGTCCTAACCCCCAGTAACTCAGAATGTGGTCTGGGAAAAGGTTGACTGCAGATGTAATTCACTAAGTTAGGATAAAGTCATACCGGAGTAAGGTGGGGCCCTAATCCAATGTGCTGTTATCCTTATGAGAAGGGGAAGTTTGGACACAGGCACGCACATGCAGTAGGACGCCATGTGCGGAAGAAGGCAGAGGTTGGTGTGATGCCCCTACCGACCACCAAAGACTGCCAGCAATGCAACCGGAAGTTAGGTGAGAGGAATGAAACAGATTCTTCTTCCTAGTCCTCAGAAGGACCTAACCCTGGTGACACCGAGATCTCAGACTTCTAGCCTCCAGAACCGTGAGATGCTAAATTTTTGTTGTTTAAGCACCCAGTTTGTGGTGCTTGGTTACAGCAGATCTAGCAAACTTAGACAAGTGGTAAGTTGAAGCCAAAGATAGGGGACTCACTAGACAGTAAAAACCAGTGATGAGTCTAACTCTAAGAACTAGAGTTTTAAGTCTGGGAAAAGAAGGGAATTCAAGGGTAGGCCTTGTGCCCCACCCCCCACCCTACACCCCACAGGCCATACCAGGAAGTAAAACTGAGCTATGTGCGTAAGACCAGGGATCTAGAAGGGCTTCTTTGCAAGTAAATACAGACTAGAAAAATTCTACTTAATGGGCCAGGAAAATTTTTTTTAAAGTATATCTTTGTAGAGCCATAGGCAAAGAAATAGTCTACATATATAAGAAGGACCTTATCCGTAAACAAAGATAACTTTACTTCTTCTTTTCAAATTTAGATGCATTTTTTTTTCTTGCCTAATTGCTCTGGCTAGGACTTCCAGAATTAAGTTAAATAGAAGTAGCTAAAGCAGCCAGGCTGTGTTCTTGATCTTAGAGGGAAAGTCTTCAGTCTTTCATCATAGAGCATAAGGTTCACTGTGGACTTTTCATACATTGTTTTCATTATGCTGAGGTAATTTCCTTCCATTCATACTTTGTTGGGTGTTTTTATCATAAAAGGGTGTTAGATTTGTAAAATTCTTTTTCCTGTATCTACTGAGATCATCATACAGATTTTTTTCCCTTTATTCTGTTAATGTAGTCTATTACATTGTGTGATTTTATGTTAAGTCACTCTTATATTCCAGGAATAAATCCCATTTAATCATACATGTATCTAATTCTTTTAATATATTGTGGAATTCATTTACTATTTTTTCATTGACAATTTTTACATCAATGTTCATGACAGATACTTGCCTGCCTTTTTTTCCTTGTAGTTTTTTTGTCTGGCTTTGTTATCAAGGTAATGCTGGCCTCACAGAATAAGTTAGGAAGCTTTTGTTCATCTTCAATTTGGGGGGAAAAGTTTAAGAAGAACTGTTGTTAATTTCACTTTAAATGGTTAGTAGAATTCACAAGAAGCTATCAGGTCCAGGGCTTTTCCTGTTCTTGATTACTGATTCAATTTCATTACTAGTTATAGGTCTACTCAGATTTTCTCATTCTTCATGATTCAGTCTTATAGGTTTTGTGTTTCTAAGAATTTGTCTATTTCATCTGAATTATCTAATTTGCTGGCATGCAATCATTCATAATACTCTGCTATAATCCTTTTCATTCCATAAAATCAGTAGAAATGTCTCCACTTTCATTTCTGAATTTAGTATTTTGAGTCTTTTCTATTATATATTCTTAGTCAATCTAGCTAAAGGTTTGTCAAATTTTTTGGTGATTTTGAAGAACTAGCCTTTGGTTTCACTGACTTTCTCTATTGCTTTTCTATTCTCGATTTTATTTCTCTTTTTCCTTCTACTATTTGAGTATTTCTTTATTCTTCTTTTTCTAGTACCTTAAGTTGTAAAGTTAAAATTGTTGATTTGAGATTTTTTTTAGTTTAAGTATGTATAACCATAAATTCTCTTCTTAACCACTATTTTTATCGTGTTCCATAAGTTTTGCTATGTTGTGCTTTCATTTTCATTTGTCTTTGTCTTAACTTGAGATGTCATAACACACTGTCATAGAGTGGGTGACTTCCACAACAGAAATTTATTTTTCTCACCATTTTGGAGACTAGAAGTCTAAGAGCAAAGTGCCAACAGAGCAGGCATGTGGTCAGGACCGTCCCCTTCGGTTGCAGACTGCCACCTTCTCACTGTGATCACGCATCAACTCGTCATGTGCACACTGATAAAGAGAGAGAGAGAGCACAAGCTCCCCGGTGTCTCTTCTTATGACACAATACTATTGGATTAGGGCCCCACCCCTATTACCCCATTACTTTAGTTGTTTCCTTAGCGACATCACCTCCAAATACTGCCACACTAGGGAGTTAAGGCTTCAACAAATAAGTTTGGGGAGGAGGTCCAACATTTAGTACGTAACATTTTGCCCCTGGCCCCCCCAAATTCATGTCTTTCTCAGATTCATCAAAATATACTCATTCCTCTTCAACAGCCCCCACATCTTAACTCATCTTAGTATCAACTCCAAAGTCTAAAGTCCAAATTCTGATCTAAAATATCATCTAAGGTAAAATTTATATTGGGGCAAAATTCCTCTCTAGGTGTAAACCTATGAAACCCGAAAGTTATATACTTCCAAAATATAATAACAGGACAGGCATAGGACAGACATCCTCATTCTGAAAGTGAGCAACGAGAAAGAGGAAAGGACTGATGGGGCCCAAGCAAACCCAAAATGTAGCAAGGCAAATTCTGTTTAATCTGAAGACCCAAGTATAGACCTGTTTTGTGCACTGCTCTGCCACTGTGATGGCAGGCCCACCTTCCAGACCCTCGAGGGCAATGGCATCCGCATGGTTCTCCTGGGCAGGGGTCACACCTTTGCAGTTCTGCCAGGCAGGGGTCTTGAGCCCACAGCTCTGCTGGGCAGATGCGGCCTGGCCAATTGGAAACTGAGACAGTAGCCCTGATAATCTCTGTCTTTTGATTGCAGAGTTTAACCCATTTAAATTTAGAGTAATTGCTGATAAGAAGACACTTCTGTCATTTTGCTATTTGCCTTACAGTATTTGCCTTTCTATAAGCCCTGTAGCTCTCTTGGCCCTTATTTCCTGCATTAGGGTCTCTTTTGTATTTAGTTAATTTTCTATAGTGAAACATTTTAATTTTCTCTAATTCTTTTATACATATTCTATAGCTTTTCTTTGTGGTTACTATGGGAACTACATTTAACATCCTAAAGTTATAACACGCTAATCTGAATTTATACCGGCTTAACTCCAACCACGAACAAAAACTCAGCTCATTTACAACTCCATCCCAAGATTTTCTTATTTTGTTATTGATGTCACAAAATTGTATCTTTGTATGCTATATGTCCAAAAACTTAAGCTAATAATTGTTTGATAAATGCATTAGTCTCTTGAAATTATGTAGAAAACAAAATGTGGAGTTACAAACAAATTACAATAATACTAGCTTTTAGACCATCTCCTAAACCAGGAGAACAAAAAGTGAAGTTATGTATTATTATTACAGGAAAACTAACGTTAATAACTGCCTATATGTTCACCTTTACTGATTTTTACTTCTTCATGTGGAGTCCAGTTACTGTCTAGTGTCCTTTTCAACAGTGTCATTCCTCTTCAACAGCCCCCACATCTTAACTCATCTTAGTATCAACTCCAAAGTCTAAAGTCCAAATTCTGATCTAAAATATCATCTAAGGTAAAATTCATATTGGGGCAAAATTTGCCTCAATATGGATTTCTTTCCCGGCAGGTGTAGTGGTAATGAGCTCCCTCAGATTTTGCTTATCTGAAAATATCTTAATTTCCCCCTCAGTTTTGAAGGGCATTTTTGCTGGATAATAGACTCTTTATCTCTATCTCTTTATCTCTGAATTCCTTCTGGGATTCCCAGGAAGTGTAAGTTCGTCCACTTGATTGTCCCATAGGTTTCCTAAACTCCGTTTACTGTTCTCCAGTCATTTTTTTCTGTTCCTCAGACTTGACAGTTTCAATTGCCTATTTCAATGTTTGCTGAACCTTTTTTTCTGTCTGTTTAAAACTACCTTTGAATCCCTCCAGTGCATTTTTCATTTCATTGTATTTTTCAGTTCGAGGATTTTTTGTCTTCTTTTGGGGCTTTCTATTTCCTTACTGATATTTCCATTTTGTCCATACATTGTTTTCCTGACTTTCTGCACATCTCCCTGTAGTTCTTGAAGAATCTTTTAGGACAGTTGTTTTAGTCTTTGTCTAGTAGATCTGCTCTCCGGTCTTCCTCAAGGGTAGTTCCATTTATTTATTTAGAATGGGAATTAAATTCCTGTTTCCTTATACGTCTTGAGATTTCTTTATTGGAAAAAGTGAATGTTTGAATCTAACAATGTGGTATCTCTTGAAATCAGAATCTTCTACTTCCTCAAGGGTTTACTGTTTTGTTTTGTTTCTATTTTAATTGTTGTAGGCCCACTCCTTGCTGCAGATCAGCCCGAGGTTTAAACTTAAGGTCTTTGCAGACCCTTTCTGAGCCTAAGCCTTCCCTGGCCATGTGCAACGACTTTCTAATTCCCCCTGGACATGCAGCTGCTTTTTTCTTTTCCAGCTACTTTCAAAGTTGTAGTCTTCATTGCCTGGCTCCCAAAAGAGGCAAACGAGAGCCCTGGCCAAATAGCTCAGCTGGTTAGAGCACTGTCCTGATACACCAAGGTTGTGTGTCCAGTCCTCAGTCAGGGCACATACAAGAAATAACCAATGAATGCATAAAAAAAGTGGAACACTAAATTGATGTTTCTCTCTCTCTCTGTTGCCAAAAAATAATTTTCTTTTTAAAGTTTGATTTAAAAAAAGAGAAAAATGAAGAGGGAGAGGGCACAACAAAAGAAAGTGTCTGCTCATCGAACCCCCTGAAAGGCACCAGAGCTAATGTGAAAGAGGCTTGCCCAGTGAGGAGTGCTGGTGCAACACTGGCTGGCCAACTCTGTCTGCACTTCCATGATCAGAAGCAGCAATCAGACCCAGGTCTTCCAGAGAGCACAGGGTGCTTAATGCCCATCCTGGCTCCTGCAAGCTGCTCCAGCATCACATGCACAGCTGCCTCCCGTGGCTGAGGAAGAGATGCTGAGGGAGCTGTACTGTGCTAAGAGTTGGAACTGACTAGAATGAACTGCAGTTTAGTGGCCAGCCCCTCCTCAGGAACCTGCAAGCCTTCAGTAAACTCCGGAGTTCCGAAATAGTTACAGCGGGCATATGCTGCCGGTACAGCTGTTGTCTAGCTGAGAAGACAGGTATCGGTGCTTCCTTTTCCACCGTCTTCCCAGAATCATCCTCCCAATTACATATTTTTAAGAAAGAGGGTCTGCAAAGATCATCAGTGCTTTGAAAACCAAAGTGTTTTTTTTTCTTTTAAAGTTGAAAAAAAAGTTCACATAACCACCTGTTTCTACTTGGAAGGAATTCCAGAATGCAAATGCATTTATATGGAATACTGCTTCATGACGTCATCAAGAAACCATGGTCTGACCTTACATCATTCCTAAAACAAACAAATATTATTCCTAACGATGCCAAGATTTTGTGATTCAAGATGTGGAGTGAAAGGGGAGAGAAATGAGATCTCAAAATGAGAGAACATACATTCACGTGCGGTCTGGACTCTGAGAGAGCTGAAGTTTATGCTATCTCTTCGAACATAAATGAAATGTAATTTAATCACTCCTTCCCTTCCTTCCTTCCTTCCTTCCTTCCTTCCTTCCTTCCTTCCTTCCTTCCTTCCTTCCTTCCTTCCTTCCCTCCCTTCCTTCTTTCTTTTCTTCCTTCCTTCCACAAATATTTATTGTGTGCCATTGTGTCCCAGCACTCTCCTGGACATTAAATATACAACAGTAAACAAAAAGACACAGTTCCTGTCTCATGGAGCTAACATTCAACATACGACAGATACAACAAATGAAGTATCTGCTGTGTCCCAAGGTGGTAAGTGCTATGGAGGAAATATACAGCAGGGAAAGGGAATAAGGAGCGTCAGGGTGAGGAAAAGTGCTGCTATTCCTTCTTCAGTGTTTAGGAAGCCCTCCCTCTAGTAAATAATCTAATATATTTGAATCATAGTTAATTTAGTCACTAGTCAAACCTTCCTTTCAATCAGTTAATATGCAATACCCAAATTAGCCTAACTTTCTCCACCTGGAGATTCTTTTGATCTTTTTTTCCTTATTAAATTAAAATGTACCAAAATTCGGTGTTTGTCGCTTAGTGAGTCAGGCAGTTTGATGTACAAAGACCTGAATAAATGCCCCTCACCCCCACCCCAAGGTGTATGCAATTATTAGAGTGATTCTTTAAAGGACTTGTTAAAATGCCAAAATAGTGCCACAGAAAATACGTCAAATAAAGATTCAAGTTTTCTTTATGAAAAAAAAAGTGTTTAACGAGGGTTTATGGGGTTTTATAAAAACACCTTAACACCTTACAGACCTAAGGGGAAAAAGCTCTATTTAAGTATCATGCACCAATAGCAGACCACCCAATGCTGATGACTAGAAGCTTCGAACAGACCCATCCTTGGGCCTATGTGGAGACCCTAATTTTATGGTCATTTTAATTGTATTTGGGTTATTACCTCATGCCCCAGCAAACACCTACAGTATTTAATAAAAATGAGTGCAGAACACTGTTCTAGTTAAAGTATGTATTAACCAAAATCATAAACTAAGTATGCTTCGCCATAAATTACCTGGGTGTTTAGTGTTTCTTTGCCTTTAAGTTATAGTTATTTTTTCTAAAACATGGCAGGCCTCACTACGAACCCAATCAATGTTAATCAGCTTAGCGTGTAGACACACTCTTCTATCTTCGGCTCACAGAGCTGCGCGCACACTTGCCCTGTATATTATAAAGTGACAAGTACAGCTAATCGGCACTCTAGATAGTCAAAAGAATGATTATAGAAGACACTGGGGCTGAAAAGCAAACAAGCCTTGTAAAGGAAGGGGAAGAAACCCACCTCATTTTGTATTTGTCTGCGACCTAGTTGTCACGCTGCTACTAACATCAGAGTTAATCCAGAGACAAAACGTTTTGGTCTTCCTCCGCAGAAAAGGAAAGATCTTAAAAATAAAAACGGAATTCCTTCCTTCTGTATTTGTTTAGAGTCCAGAAAACAGATTCTTAATTCTTTTCCTTTAGTACTCTGCAGAAAAAGATTAACAGACTAGGACGGCATACGAAATTTAGAATGGGTGTTCTTTCCTGCCACCGAGGCCTGACTAGATACTCCAACAGAAGTCCCCACATTTCCCAATTTGCAGCTTCTGTTTCCTTACCTGGTCGTTCCATAACCCACTGTGTTCAGATCGTCATGATTCTGCCCCTCAGGGAGCCGTTCCTCCTGCACTAAATGGTCTCCCACTTGGGCACACCACTGCCACCAGGTCCCCATCCCACAGCCTTACAGCCCTGCTCAGTCCCCTGCTTCTCTCAGCACATGTTTCCACAGAACACTTATTAGTCGCCAGGGGGAAAGGACACATTTAAGGGCAGAAATCTTGCAGATACCCTTCTTCTCCAAGCGGTCCAAACTGACACCGCCTGCGACGAGACACATCAACGTCATACACCTGCTGACGTGAGGCACTGAGAAAGCTATTATATCGCTGTGGTGGTGTTCTTGCAAAAAAAAAAAAAAAGGCATAAGTCAACGTTCATGTTTCAACATGAGGAAAAAATGGACACACTCAAATTAAAGGACATTCTAAAAAAATAAGTGACGAGAACTCATCCAAAGCGTCAAGGTCATGAGCCACAAAGGAAACCCACAGAACTGTCCTGGATTGGGGGAAACTCAAGTAGCATGCCAATTAAACGCAGTGCAGAATCTTGGATTGGATCCTGGGCCATCAAAAGCACTTTAGTGGGGCAAAGAGCAAAACGAGAATAAAGGTTGTGGATTACTTAATAATACTGTTTCAGTGTTAATTTCCTGGTTTTGATTAGTGCATTGTGGTTATAACACATTAATATTTGGGGAAGCTGAGTAAAGGGCACATGGAAACTATGATTTTTGTAACTTTTTTGGAAGACTGAAATTATTTCAACATAAAAAGTTAAAATTAACAGGTGTGATATTGTGATATAAAAATAAATATATATTTGGGTCTTGTCCCTGTTTCCTAGCTTGTAGCTCTAAAGCCTGTGGAATTATCAGAAGTGCCTTTTTGCATGCTACTGATGTGGCTGGCGGCTGGGAGCTCCAGAATAGCTTCAGGGTGGTGGGAATGGAGGGGTGCGGGAATGGGGGGCTGGTTTCCAGGGAAACCAACCAGGTGATTAGAGGGCTGGAACATTCAGCCTCACCCCCCAGACTTCTGGGGAAGGGCTGGAGGCTGAGTTAACCACTAATGGCCAATGATTTAATCAATTGTGTCTACATAAGAAAGCCTCCATTAAAACCCTAACCACAGAGGTTCCCCGGGCTTGCAGGTTGCTGAAAACATGAAAGTGCCCAGAGGATGCGGTGCCCAGAGAGCGCAAGGAAGCTCCGCACCTCTCTCCTCAGACCTGGCCCTTTGCACCTCTTCCATCTGGCTGTTCCTGTGTTGTAACCTTCTATAAACAATCAGGAATCTAGTAAGGTAAGCACTTTTTGTGAACTCTGTGAGCCATTCCAGCAAATTAGCAAACCCGAGGAGGGCATCATGGGAATCTCTGATTTACAGCCATTCAGTCTGAAGGCGGGTACCAATCTGAACTTGCAGTTAGCATCTGAAGGGGGGATGGTGCTGTCCTGTGGGTCACAGCCCATCACCTGTGGGGTCTGGCCTAACTTCAGGTACTTAATGTCATAACTGAATTATAGGACACCCAGCTGGTCTCCAGAGAGCTGGACAATGGGCTGGTGTGGAAACCCACAGATTTGGTGTCAGAAGTGTTAGTGTGAGTAGAGGAAACAGTTTTTCCTTTAATAGGTTAATGGTTATGCTAAACATATAGTTCTTTATGTAAATGCCATGCTACTTATTTCTAATAGAGTTGGCTATCTGCCTCATTGGATATTTCCAGAAAAATATGTTGTTTACATAATGTTTAAGCAGATCACTGGCAACAGGGATCTCTGAGTTACCAATGTTATCTTGTGGTAACAACCTCAGGCCTATCTAAAATGTCCTGAAATAATATTAAACATTTTCTGAGGTGGGCAGCAGGATGCTACAAGTGGAGGCTAGGAAAAAGCCATGTTGCAGTGGTAGGACAAAAAGATGAGTGAAGAAGGAGTTGATGAAAATGTGAACTCTGGTTGACAGTAGGAAGAGAAGGGAGAATTAAAGAAATTCACAGTTTGAAGTTCAGGATTTGGCATTTGAAAAACAAGGAAGGAGCCACAGATGCTGGTTGTCATGGAAAACAGTAGCATCTTGATGGAAATAAAGAAACTGGGAGGGACATATGATGAGCCCAATTTTGGCCACGTTGAACTTTAAGCAGGGAGGGAACATTTGGAGACAGGAGGTTGGAACCCAGGAAAGAGAGTCGAGCTGGAAGTACATTTGCATGTCACGGGCAAAGTGTTCATTGCTGCAGTCATTGGGGCATATGTTCTCTTTGACGGAGAAGCTGCAGCAAAAAGAATCGGAGAAACAGGGGCTGCAGAGGGGGGAAGACAAGAAAGAGGCTCTTCTCCTATTTCTATGCCCAATTATTAGCAAAAAAACGTGACCACTTTAATTTAAAAATTACAGCGGACAACTTCTGTAATGGTACCTGCCTCTCAACGACCCTCCAGCTCTGGGAATGGCATCAGGCTGCAGGGGGTCGGGACCAGTAGTCGTGCTACTTGACACTGTGACTCGGTGTCACATTTATGGTAGAGCCCCATTGGAAAGGTCCCTTAAGTTCTATTTTGAAGGTCCCTGAGGCTTAATCCCCAAAGTCTGGTTTTTAATTCGACATAACACACCAGTGTCTTTTCCAACAAAGGCTACTTCTCCCACTTCTGCGTTAAGGTACTTGGAGTGAGTCTCCATTGCGGTGAACAGAAGACACAGTTAACGCCACCGTCTCAGTCCATTCAGGCTGCTACAACAAAATCCCGGAGACCGGGTGTTTCATGAACAACAGAAATATATTTCTCACGGATCTAGAGGCTGGTCAGTCTAAGAGCTGGGACCCAGCAGACTTGGTTTCTGGTGAGGACCCACTTTCCTGGTTCACAGGTGGAGGTCTCAGCCCTCATGACTTAATCATATTCCAAAGACTTTCCTCCAAATACCACTGGGCTGGGGAATAGGTTTCCATACAGGAATTTGGAAGGGAACGTAAACACCATAACCACCCCAGGTACTTAATGACCGCTCCCTCAGTGCTACTCAAACATGGGTGTGGATGTGAATCACCCGGGCATTTTGTTAAATGCAGGTTCTGATTCATCAGGCCTGGGGTGGAGCCCAGGGTTCTCCATTTCTGGCCAATTCCCTAATGATACTATTACAGCCGCACTTGAAGTAGCAAAGGCATCATGTCACTCTGCCCTCAAGGAGCTCAGAGTCTGGCAGGGCAGACAACCCATGTGCATGTGAAATAAATAACTCAGGGTGTCACTGTGCAGCAGAAATATCCTGAGCAATTTCAGCCTGAGCTCTGTTTAAAACTACTGTGTTTAACCTTGCAAATCACCACATGAAACTGGACATCAGTTCTTGCATCTGTAGAATGAGAATGACAGGATGACTATCACATCCCTCTGGACTCTTGAATGATTATGGTTAGAATCAATTACACAAATGGGTGCAACATCAACTTAGACAATTTTCCAGGGTACGTAAATAATAAGAAAACAGTTATGCCCTGCCCAGTGTGGCTCAGTTGGTTGGAGCATTGTCCCGAGGTCCCAAGGGTCACTGCTTCACTTCCCAGTCGGGGCACATGCCTGGGTTGTGGGTTCAGTTCCCAGTCAAGGCACATGGAACCATCAGTGTTTCTCTCTCATATCAATGTTTCTCTCCCCTTCTCTTTCTCACTCCCTTCCCTTCTCTCTAAAAGTAAATAAATAAAACTTTTTCTTAAAAAAGAAAGAAAACTGTTATTTCTGATAAAAAATATACATTTAATGATTTCAGAAAATGCACACGAAATATTGAGTGGAAAAGGAGTTTAATGAACACTATACACAAAATTGCCTTAATTTAAATGGGCAGAGAGAAAAAAGCCTGGAGTGGAAGTCCTTGAATTCATGGTTAATTCTAACTTTTTCTCTTTATCCTTTCCTGCATTTGCTACCATCAACAGGTACATTTTTATAAGAAACCCCAAGTCGGTGAAAGCCAGTGGCCATCCTTGTTCATCTCCGACGCCCCCACCGAGCCTGGAGGTGGCTCAGCCTGCCGCTGTGAGAGGCTCCCTTCTCCTGCGCAAGCAGAGTAGGGAAGCGGTCTGTCCAGCGAGCCTGGAGGTGAACTGAGACCCCTGGGAACTGAGCCGCCATTTGATCTGACTGGCCTCCTGCCCAGCTTCTGGTTTTCACCCTGGCTCCCTGTTGGATAGGAACGCGGCCCTGAACCCCAGCCAAAAAAGCTATAGGCCTCATTCCACTTAATTCCTGCCAGCCCAGGAGACAGACCCTGCTATTGGCACTACCAGCACTGCCATCCCGACTTCCCCAGCGGAGCCGGAGAGACCTCCCAGCACTGCGGCTCAGATAACAGCTCAGATAACGGATACCCTGCAAAACCTGAGAAATCCTCTCCCCCCGCCCCCCCCCCCCCACACCCCGGGCCTGACATGTTCGCCTGCCAAAGGCCTTTTACAAACGACTTCTCCACATTCACAAGTAGACTGGAAACAGCCACATTTGCAGGTTAATGCACTGTATTGACAAAATAGCAGCAGTAGCTTCAGAGGTGGAGTGTTAGCTACGGAGTCGGGGTTAATCGCACACTTGAATACATACCTATGCTTACATTTGGGGGGAATTGTGACCATGTAACAGTTTGGGGACTGGGATTCCTCATCTGCAAAGTCAAAACAGCACAAACTTTTAAGGAGGAAAGGCACACTGAGATGAATGCCACACAGGGACGAAACTGCTTTACCCCCATGGGAGAAGCCCATTAGAATCACTACTGGGTCAGACATAATGCACCGTAGATCTGTTGGTCGCCGGAACTGCCAGGGAGCCGCAGAGGCGCGAAGACAAGGGGCCGGGCTGGGGTCTGGGCCTCTGGAGAGGGGTGCTGCAGGCGAGGACCAGTTTTCCATTTTCTCATGCAGTTCACGTGGCTCTCAGCGCCATCCGATGTCCTCAGCCTAACAGATGTTTCAGCCAGGCTCTGACGAGCAAATGCTGTCGTTTCATAACCGGAATCTCTGCTGGTGTCTGAACGGCCAATAATCCATGGTGCTCATTTAAAAAGAGCCAAGTTTTTCATATCAGGGATCCATGCGTGAGCGAGCTGACCTTATGTTTCTGAAATTCGTGAGAACTTGACATTCTCCACTTGTGTGCAGAAATGGGACACGGGTCTTCTTCCTTATAAACAAGGCCAAATTATTATCTTCTCCAAAAGTCATACTGACTGTGCTCAAATACTCGTGCGAGGGTTCAGCAGAAGGAGACCCGAGCGTCCTGTGCCATGAAACACGGAAGACAACTTGGGCCCGGGATGCTCTGAAGGCTGGTGTTGCCTGTCAACAGCCTTCGTACCTGGAGCCATCCTCCCGGAGCAGCGTCTCCCAGAGGCGCCCAAGCGTTTGCGCAGCTTTCGACCTCTCACAGGTGTCTCTGATCTGTCACGGCAAATCCCCAGTCCGTAGAAGCAGGTCTTTCCCGGAGAGTGAGACCCCGATGGGAGGGCAGAGCCAGGCCAGGCAGCTGAGCCCTTCCCTCTAAGCCACCCTCCCTGGAGGCACGCAGCCAGGGAGTAACCTCAGCCTTTGGCCACCCCCCTCACCAGCACCACCCCGGTGGTCTCTCCTTGTTATCCTATCTCAAACCCCCAGGGGCTGTGTCCACTTATCTAAGGAGCTCTGCAGCATTTTCCCTCGGCTATCCCCAGGAGCTCCACCCCTCTCCCTCCAGGCCACTCCCTCTTCTCAGGAATATTTCTCTTATCTATTTGTCTGTCAAGGCAGCTGGCAGCTTTATTCAGGATCTAAAAACTCCTGTAATCTTGAGCAAACCGGCTGTGAGAAAGATTAGGATCCCTTGCTAAGCAGAGGAGGGGTGGTTTCTATGAGAGCCAGGCTCCCTGAAGATGCCCAGTCGGCAGCCTGGACCACAAAAGCAGGGCAGCCCAGCCTTGGTGAATGTCTCCATTTTTTTTTTTTTTTAAGCAGAATGGTATCCTGATGGACCTACCCAGGTGAAGTGAGCTGCAAAATATACAATCCCATAGCTGAATGAGTTGACCTGCTGTATGGGGTTACTCCGTATTGTTCACTCCCATACTGGAGAATGTCTGTCAAATACAATGGATTCTGTTGGAGCACAGCTGACATTAAACAGTCCTGACAGTAAGCAGGTGACGGGTTCAGCAGCTTCTAAAGGAGAAATCCTGGTTGGTGTTACTACAACCGTGCATGAGCTTTGAGAAGGGTGCACCCGTGTCTCCTGGGCCTTGCCGTGTCTTCCCGGTTATTTCACAGCTGTGTGGTTACACAGCAGTGAGCTGGGATGCCAACTTAGGATGCAGTTACACATGGAGTTGGAATTTACCTTGCCCGCAAGAAACTCAGAAGTATAGACTTTAACTCAAGGGTTCATGCAGGAGACACTCACTGAGCGTATCACTGTTCCGTAACCTGGAGACACAAAGGGCAGTGAGACAGGCCTCCATCCTGGAAGCACTCAAGGCACAGCGAGGAGGACGGTGCGAACAAATACGACAGCACCTTCACAGGGTTGGCTCGTCACTGGCAGTCACTGTTCATGTCTAGTCTCTAGGTTTCCTGAAAATGTACTGACTTAAGCAGAAACAAAATTCTGTGGTGGTATTATGACACGTGGCCTTTTGGGAGCACCAAAGGGTAATCTGATCAGAAAATAAAATCACCATGAAAATCATAGTATTTTGTTTTTATTTCTGGAATATTTATTAATTGAAATAATAAAAGTAACACAGCTTCCTGTACAAAGAAACTCACAATCCCATCATTTGGGGGACTAATTTCCATAACTGAATATTTATGAAAAGGGACAAAGTGGATTGATTCATTAGTCTATCTTGAGGTTGATAATACCTACTCTACCAGCTAGACTTCGCCCTCCCATTTTCTACTGTTTCGTTCCTGAACAAAGAGAATAATAATCATCAGTAGTAGATGATACCTAAACCCAGCTCCTTCTTCATTTAAATTATATCCTGAGAGCTAATGGGGGGAGGAGGGTTTGCCAAAGAGCAGTGGCTTTGTTTTGTTTTATTTAAGCTTTTAGTCGTAATGAAAGAGTTCATGGACTCCGAGTCTGCAGAATACACAGAGCCCATGGCAGGACTCTAAAGCCGCAGCGGACGACTTCTTACCCGGTGGAAGTGAGCACCATCACAGTTCCTTCCCAGAAGGCCTCCCACAGACATCACTTCCACACTCATATTCATGATCAGCTCTGTCAGTTTCACCTGCAGTCTTTCACTGAACAATCACAACCGGCCTTTTTCCCTCCGAATAGACAAATGAGTTATAAAATTATCTAAGCTTAGTAAATCAATGTATCAATCCAGGTAAGCCTTTTGAAGGGTTGTTTTACAAAATTTGCAGTATATTCTTGAGTAAGACGAAATATGAAAGGTCACTGAATGCCAGCCTGTGAATCAAGGGTCACCGGTTCGATTCCCAGTCAAGGCATGTGCCTGGGTCGTGGACTGGGGTCCCCAGTTAGGGACGAGCAAGAGGCAACAGATTGATGTTTTTCTCTCTCTTTCTGTCTCCTTCCCCCTCTCTCTAAAAACAAATAGATAAAATCTTTTAGACAATAAAACGAAGCGTTAAGTTAAAGGATTCCTTGGGTTCAAGGTGGTATTAAATTTCTATTTCCATGTTATCCTATTATCATGAGAATCATGTCCAGAAAAGTAATAAATAAAATATCAGACAACAAACATACATAGTAAACTTGTCGATTGCTTCCAACTTAGCTTCTTCAAATTCAAAGTAAAATCTCAAAGAGGCTCGGCTGATGCAACCAAGCAGACATGGACGCAGAGAGAATCATTTAGAGGAGATTGGGAAAGAATTTGCTATTTTCCCCATTCTGGTTTTATTCAAACCAATAGAAAATTTACTTCCAAAGCAACTTTTGTATTGTGTTTCATAATGAAGTATTAAAGTAGGTATAGCATTAGGCATTTCTCCTGGCCATTCAGAGGCTTCTTGGGTGGCTAAAGGCCCTCAGCTTCCAGTTTATTTGAGGTGTGTATGAATGGCTCGGCACAATGAAGTTTCTTAATGGCATGTTTACTAAAGCACTTAATCTACTGTTGGGGGTGAAGAGATCAAGTGCATCCTCGTTAAGGAGCAGAGTCTTGCCAGCAAGGGCAGTAGCCAGGCTGCGGCAGGCCGGAGTCCATAGACTCACCCTGTGGCTTGCTGATAACCTCAACCTGTCAAACTTATAATTTGTCACCAGGCATTCTGAATTAGAACCCGAGACATTTCATCAATACCTGTCAATCCACACCCAGCAAAGAAAGCAATACAGTGTCAAGCACAGGATTTAATTTAACGAGCTGGCCATAAACCTGTCATGGGTTGTTTTTTTCTTAGCTTCCCTCTTTCACCACTTCCCAAGCCAAGTCCAGCCAGATATACAAGGTTTAACAGAATCACTCCAAGCTGAGAAAAATCTCCACGGACATCCCCATCACCCATCCTTATAACCTGCTAGAGAACTGGCTGGCCAATAGGGCCCCAGTGTATCTGACTGTTAAATAAAGAGATTCATCTAGAGCTCACATTCCATAATTCTATCTCATTTTATTCTTGGGTAACTAGTAATATGAAGAACCCTGAGTAAAGCCAAATTTCCCACTTTTGCCTCAAGGAAATTTGATTTCTTTTCTCTCTCTCTCTCTCTCTTTTTTTTTTTTCCAAACTACAATCTCTATGGTGCACAAAAGCTGAAGGTACCTATTTTAGCTGGACTCCTTTAGGGAGGTATTTCAAGAATGAAACCAGGAATGGCTGCTATTTAAAGAAGTACCCATTTAAAAAGAGAATAAAAACTGTAATTTAGAATAAAATTGTTTTTAATGAGATAATGCCACATATAAGGGCATCGTCTTTTAACCTATCTCTGTAGGAATATTTACCGTGCCAGTATCCTGTGTTGTAAATGGCCTCACCAAAGAAGGGGACCCTTAAATGAACTGCTTTTATTGTAGTTAAGGTGTTTAAAAAACAAAAAAGCTCCAAATAAACAAAAAGCCTAGTTCTTCTGAAAAAAGAACCTGGGGATTGAAAAATCACTCCTATGTACTACGTGTAGGAAAATGTATCAGAATAAAACTGTATTAGCTTCACTGTTGGACACATAATTACTAACCATAGTACTATTAGCCATGTTATTATTACCACCATTCCCAGTGCAAGCAACAGAGAGAAGATTAAAATGTTCTTAAATGTTGGCCCAGGCAGCGGAACTGAAACAGTGTGTCAAGGCCGGATATTCATTCTGGCCTTCTCCGCAAACAACGACATAAAGGATAACACATTCGATCAGTCATGTCTGCATCAGGCGAATGAGAGGCAGTGCACAAGAAATCCGGTTTTATAACAAGGATCTAATGGGGAGAAGGAGTGGGTTGAAAGAATGAATTCTTTAACCAAGCTGAGTGGCAACTTTTCATCTGAAAAGGACAGAGTCGTTTAGCTAAATCATATAGAAGCAATTGAATACCTTCTCCATGAAGTGGCCCACTTTCAGGCTGCAGGAGGATTAAACTAGTTATTTCTAAGTTTCTTCAAGTCTCTTTTTTCAGTGATTCCTGGAACTTTCAAAGACGTATCCAAATGAAACACATGCCCAGTTTGAAGGCAAATCTCCTGCAGAAAAAGCCTCCTTTCACCCCAGTTCTATCTCGCCTCAGTCAGTTTATTCAAGATTCTGGCCTTTCAGGTTTCTAAGCTCAAATTTTCATTTCAACTACTCCACCTCCTAGAAATACCTAATGGACTATTAAAGAATTGGCAAAGAGTAAAAGAAATATTTCATAACTGGTATTTTTATTTTGGTTAGAAAAATTCACAGGTTATTTTAATTCACTACTATAGTTCTTAGCCCATTTTAGAAGCGCAGTTGGGGCTGGAATTTTTTTTTTTTATTTAGCTTCTCTCTGGACTACCTGAAAATCATTAAAAAGGCATCCCCAGCTGGGCCCACAGTTAATTACTGTTCTCTGTGAAATCCATCTGCAAAGACTCTGTATAAAACATATTTTATTTCCCATTTTGCTTGTGTTCCCTGGTTATTTGGTGCCTTTGCTTGGGCTAATCTCAATCTAATTCCCATAAAAACACACGCAGCAGGGTTGGGGTTCACGACCTTTGGCCATCCCGGTCACTACTCGGGGCTACCAGTGCTCTGCTCTGCCGGATGACGTAAGGGCACGCAGAGCACCGGAGTTCTAAAAGGAAGTGACCTGCGTGTGTGCAACCCACACCGCTCCCATTCATGAAGAAGGTGTTTAAGTCACATGGTCCTGAGTTAAGAGTCTCCTTCTGAAACACGTAGAAGGGCTCTTTGAAGCTGCCCTTTGCTACATATTTCCCACCCAGCAGCCCTGCGTTAAGTGTTTGGTGAGACGAGGGCCCCCCTGCCCCATTCACACGGGGCCCTGCACGTCCGAGACCCAGAGCGCACACAGGAAGGGAACGCAAAGTCGGCTCACAAGCTCCGCTGAGGATTGATCAGTTACCAAGCGTGCCCCACCCCCGATGAACAGTTAACGGTTAGAGTTCTAACGGTTCCGGGGCTGCCACCTGCCGTATCTACCCCACAAAGTGGCATTAAGTGTCTAAAAGGGGCAATGGGCACTTATGTTCTTTTTTTAAACAATAAAAAAAGACTTTAAAAAATGTTTGAATAATTCACTTTCCTGTTATAGGTTCAGAAAATGGAATGCATTTTCAAACAAAATTTTTACTAAAATGTTTCAGAAGGACTGCAAAAGGTCCCTAATAGAACGGTCTCCTGTTCTTTTTTCTTTGGAGACGGAAGGGAAGGGTTAGCGGGAGCAGCGGCCCGAGGAGGGGCCCTCGGAGAGTGAGCTCCACGTCGGGCATCAGGGAGGGCACTGAAAATACTTTCTAAGAAAGTTTGGGTGAATGAGATTCACAATTTTCCACAAGACCTAATTTCAATTTAATTGCTGATTTTTTTTAACAACAAAGCAGCAAAATATTCACACGAGCAGAGCTATTTACTGGCCTCCTCAGGGCAGCTGTCCCCAGACTGGCCCCCTCCTGCATCGTTACAATGCCTTTGGACACCTGTGAAATTCCACAGGTGAAAGAAAACATCTGCTCACACCCCTGCTCGTGTGCCCCTGGGTCCTATGAGCCAGTGTTATTATTAATTCATTAATAATAGTTATATTATCATAGTAGGATTCAGATTAGATTGCATATAGATGACACTGGGAAATTGGATCAATGAAGTCTTATTTTAATTTCAATGAGATTATACTAATTCGTGTATGATTTATCGCTCATCCAGTGAAGGCCCCCTTAATGACTAAGTGGCCCAGGCCCAGAGTTACTTGAACAAGGCCGAAATAGTTAGACACAAGCCTCAGAGTGAAGTAGAAAGAATAGTTCAAGACGCAGTTTGGAGGTGACATGAGTCTCTCTGGGGAAGACTGGGGTGCAGGGTGGCAAACACCCCGCACCGTGCAGCTGACATCTCATAGAATGCATCGCAGAACTGCTCACCAGAGGGACGCGGGAAAGAGATCCCTCGCTCTTTACAAGGCTGGGATCTTAGGCTTCAAATTAAATCACTCCCATTTCTTTTCAAATGAAGTCGTAAAGCCACAAAGCAGTCATACAAGCATCTTCTCTAAGAAGCCGCAGACAGAAATATGAGTGAGCACTCTTCTTGGTACTGAATCAATCTTCCCTGCACTCCAGCTCTGTCCCTGCATCCCTCCCACCATTCTTCCCTCCTTCTCTTTTCTGAAAAGCAACATGCTCCATCTACAAAGCAATAGGAGACAATAGAGCCTGGTCAGCTTTTCGTATTTCTTTATCTTTGTGTCTCATCCTGTACCACCCCCCACTCTCCTACCAGTCATGTCGTGGGGAGGGAAAGTTTTATTTGATTAGGTCAAAGGTGAGAATCCCAGGACAATATTGTCCTTTTAATAGTCTCTGGTATGACAGAAAACATAAAACCAGAGGCCACATACCTATCTTATCCACACATACCATCAACAACAGCCGCAGGCAGTTCATCAGACAAGCATTCTGCCCTCTAAACACTCCCGTGTCCTGAGGACCCGGCTCACCTTGGCTGCCATCCATCCCCTGGATTTTCCTGCTCTTTGTAAATAGAAATCAGCTAAATGTGGCATTTCATATCTATGTGACTCTTTCTGATGCTAAAATAATAGTAAATTATTTCTATGTGGTACCCAACACCGAATGGTGTGACAGATAAAAAGATAGGCTTGTCCGGGCTGGTGTAGCTCAGTGGACTGAGTGCAGGCCTGGTAACCAAAGGATAGCTTCTTCAATTCCCAGTCGGGGCACATGCCTGGGTTGTAGGCTGGATCCCCAGTAGTGGGGCATGAGAAGGAACCACACATGGATGTTTCTCTCCCTCTCTTTCTCCTTCCCTTCCCCTCTCTCTAAAAATAAATCATTAAAAAAAGAACAGACGGACAGATAAGGTTACTTCAGATTTACTTAGAAGTAAATATTCAGCATAGTTAGTTGTACTTGTTCAATTTAGTCGAAGCGAACTATTTCTTTCATTCCAAAAAAAGAAGAGATGATGATCATTTTGGAAATATTACAGGAATTAAATGTGATGATACATAAAGAATGATCTATCATAATGACTGTCACAAAGAAAGCATGCAGCACGTTGACTATTTTTAATGTCGTTGTGAGGACGAGAGGCAGCCTTGGCAAGGAGTCAAGGAGAGTGCCAGGCCTACGTGAGCATCTGAAAGCAGCTCAGTCCCTAGACCTGCCGACCTGTGTTTCCTCCGTCACATGTCATTGTCAAAAGATGAGACTAAACAAGGTCACTAAACAACAATGCTTGTAATTAACATGGGGGGAAAGCACTGAGAATTTGATTGCAAAAAACACACTTAAAAGGATATTTTTAGCCCAAAAGCTGATTCCGACTTAACCTGTGGTGATCCCAGGTAATGCTGGGATTACTCCCCAGGCTGGAAACAGCACAATCATGGGACAGGTTGGGGTCTGTGGCCAGGCACATGGCATTGTCAGCAAGCATGGGCAGAGTTTAACATGGAAATAACTACATCTGAACAGTAGTTGGCATAACAACTTACTCCATTACCTCTCTGGAGTGGAAAATTATCTTTTCATTTGGCAAATGCACACAACAATGACAAGTGCCCTGTGTATCTTCTGTTACATGGAATTAAAAATACGGTACAACCTCATGATGGTGATAATTCCTCGTACAATAATTTTTACTCTAAAATGTTTCAGGTATATTTTCAAATGTAGAGAATATAATAAGCCTCTGGGTATATGCTACTTAGCTTAAGGGATAAAACATTACAAGCCCTGACTGAGTAGCTCAGTTGGTTGGAGCATTGTCCCAGTACACCAAGGTTGTGGGTTCAAGCCCCAGTCAGACACATATAGGAAGCAACCAGTGAATACATAAATAAGAGGAACAACGAATTGATGTTTCCCTCTCTGTCTGCCTGTCTGTCTGTCCCCCTCTCTTTTCCTCTCTCTAATACCAATTTAAAATACATAAATGAATGAATAAAACATTACAAATGCAATTGAATCCCCCCCTACCTGCAATGACCTCATTTCTCAGTTCTTCTTTCCCCTGAATCCCAAGGTTATCACCACACTGAATCTGATGTTATTTACTCACTTGGGATGCATTGTCAGAATTACTTTCTCAGGCTGAGATTAAAGAGCTAGTCTTCTATGAATGTTCAGAATTAATTATTCTCTTTGTGCCTCTGAGCAGAATTTACGAAGTGGTGAGGTCTCTTTTGCATTAAACCAAAAAAGGAAAAATATGCCATTTTAAGACCACTCCAACTGTGAATGTAATGTCCTTAAAAAAATAAATAAATAAAGCCAAGGATATTTAGAAACATGGGGAGAAAAAATGTATAAATGAGGAAGGAATTCAAGATTTGAGTTTCAGCAGTATGGTAGACTACACATAAAAACCGTCCTGCTAGATTAACTGGAAATGCTGGAGAGAATTAGACAAACTTTTAAAAAATGCACAGCCAAGTGCAGAGGAAAGAAAAATACCCAGGTGCCAGGAATAGTGAAGCAACTGAAAAGTGGACTGGCACAGGGCAGGCACCCCGCGCTTGCCTCAGTGACAGTGGTGAGCGGCAGTTACGATCTAAGAGTTTGGTTTTAAAGGAATGCAAAGGGTTAGAGATGAGAACTTGGTTCTTGGAAGGTGGAGAATTAAAATGAAGACCCCAGCATAAAACTAGGAGGACTAAACTCTCAGCTGGGGTGGAAGGGAATCTATCTGCCTACCAGCAAAAGAAGGCAACAGACAATAGGGAAAGTGAGTTACTTGTGCTTGGGTTCTGGGTGGGGAAAATACATCCCTTCATTGCCAGTGGAAGTGGGGTTCTTGTAGCATTGCAAGAAAAGCATTCCAGGAGACCCCCAAGGGAGAATGAGGTCTAGTGATAAGATTTATTTGATTTTGTGGCTCCAGATACAAAATCATAGGAGTACCCTTGGGTTTCCAAAGACCCATCACCAGCCATTCCACCATGGAAACAGTCCAAGCTGGTCTTCATCAAGGCCAAAACAAAGGCCAGTGTCCAGAGTTTCTGTGTCATATTGAAGCTTAGTCCTTTGGAGCCTGAGGGGTCTGCTGTGGACCTCAGGCACTACTAATCCCACATGGTTGCTGCAGAGAGAATGCAAGAATGAATGGGGCAAACGGGGCAGCAGGTGTTACTAGGCGAGAGAGAGAAGGGCTTTGTTAGCTGGCATTGTATTATCTAGGGTTTGGGACAGATCAGGTGCTTTTTCAAACTAACCGATCAACTTCACAAGCTTTTGCAGCTCTGATGGGTCCACCTCCTAATCAATCCATCCCCTACCCAGATTAGACTGACAGGCCTCTACGGTCACCATCTTTGCTCCCATTATGCATGCCTCATAGAATCATCTCCCCCTGGGCCATGTAGACTTCTACTGAGCATATCCTCATGTCCCGGTCCCCCAAGACAATCGAGCACCAAAGGGTGGGCTGCTCCTTCCATGGGGGAAGAGAGAGGCGTTAATCCCTTGGCGGGGGACCACTGTGATTCCCTGGAGTGTGGGAAGGGGTAGTTTCTCGGTGAAGCAAGCAGGCTTCTTAACATCTGATTCCCTTTGCTCTCTTCTTCTATTGATAACTGGTTAACTACCACAACAACGCCGTGAGAATTCATAATATGGCCTGCACAACACAGAGGGTTGAATTTACGTCACATGTTGTCCAGGAAGCAACGGTTGAGAAATAGAAAGAACTAAGTCCTAAGCCAGAGGTCCCCACTGAGTGAGTGTACACAGAAGCAGACCCAAAACCATCTTGGAAGAACATTCTTAATCCGGCCTGCACAGGAATTTTATAGATAAAGCCGTGCTGAAGATAAGCTCATAATCCAAGATTTAAAACAGAACAGAAAACAATCTATACTGGGTGGATTCAGCCGCCAAAAACAGCAGATGGAAACACCCAAGAAATTAACATAATACAAATGTCTGATAGAAACTACTAAAAAATCATGACTAAAAAAATTATCACATATTTAACTTATTAGTCTAAAATTCCCTAAAACTCTGTTTACTACAAATTCTACATTCCTTAACATACATAAAAATGAAAAATGAGTAAGCAGCTGTTCAGGGAAAGATTAACAACTGCATTTAGAGGGAAGATGAAGGTAAAACCAGAAATAGGAAACACTGAGTTTTTTACCACTGGGTTGCTTTGGCACCATGAAATGATATAAAGTTGTGAATGCATGAACAGTTCGCTACTATAGGGAAACAAAGCCTCATCTCGGCAATGTGTAAACTGAAGCTCTTCCTGCAAAAGAACCTGCAAAAAGCAAGTTGATGAAAAGCAAGCAACGACCTAGATAAGACCTGCGGAACGCTGGTCTAAACACCAACACTAACGTGATAGTTCGAATGTGGGAGACGTGGTGGTGAAGGAAAATGTTATACTTGCCTCCAGTATTTCCTACATTGGCCTCTCTGTGATGCTTTCTAAGTTAATGATCAATACAGCCACCATGACTCTTTACGTAACTTGTTCTTCTGAGGCCCTATGTAATAGGCAGCATAGTTTCAATACCTATTTATTGATTATCTTGAACCTAAATTTAACCTGTGTGCCCAGACACGTGTACGCAGAAAATTAATTCTATCTATTTTATATTTCCAGTCGTTTCTTAGCATTTCCACTGTCACATTCCTGTCTGGTCCCGGGTTTCTCATTGCGTCATCAAATATTTCATTGAAGCTGACTGTGTACCACGTGCTGTGGTCCCAGAGGCCACATCACGAGGATGTTCCGAGCCTTCCTTCATTGCCCCCAGCGCTTCCTTCGGCAGCTGAACCTTGCTGATTTAAGCTTCCTGAAACACAGATCACTCACCTACCTGTTCAAAACCCTTCAGTGGTTCCCTGAAAGATAAAGGCCAAACATTTGACCTTGATATTAAAAAGCCATCCAAAATCTGGCTTGAAACAATCTCGATAAAATTTCTCTCGCCTCTCTTCTAGATGTTCATTTGCCCTGGTTTGGGAGGCAGTATCTTCCCAATAAGCCACATCTCCCTCCCAGGTGACCAAATAGAGTGAAAAACAAAACCCAATTATACTGTATTTCTAAAAAACATATAAGAAATACAAGGATATGAAATGGTGGAAAGTAGAAAAATAGAGAAAGACATAACATTTAAACACTAATCAAAAGAAAACTAGCACATCAAATCAGAAGTAGATTAGTAGATTTTATGGTGAAAAAATTACTTAAGACAAGAAAGTACACTTCGTAAAGAATGGTTTGATTCATCAGAAAGATGTAACAATTCTAAATATGAACGTATGTACTTAATGGCACAGCCAGAAAATATATATAAACAGAAAAGCGATAGAACTATAAGGAAAAGTAGAAAAAATCATCAATCATGTGTAGAGTTTATTTAAACTGACTTATTAACTGGTAGAACAAGCAGATGAAAAAATCAGTTGGATATAAAATATTGAATGACCCAATAAATAAATCTGAACTAATTAATATATATGGAGCTCTATGCCCAAAAACTGCAGAATAAATATGATTTTTATGAAACATTAATAAAAATTTAGCATATGCTGGGTACTAAAGCAAGTTTCAACAAATTTCAAAAAATGTTCTCTGACCACGGAGTAATTGTGTTAGAAATCAATAATAAAAGGACATTTTGAAAATCTGCACAAATTTCTGAAGAAAATTAACAAATGCCCTGAGTAACCCATGGGTAGAAGAGAAATATTCTAATAGAAATTAGAAAATATTCTAACTGAATAATAATGGATAATTATGTATCAGATCATATAAGATCAATTAGATCTGTGATTAGAGACATTTACAGCTTTAAGAGCATATTTTAGAGAAAAAGAATATGAAAAAGCATTCATCTAAGTATTCATCTTAAAAACTTTGAAAAATAAGTTAAGCCCATAAAAACAATAAACAGCAGAAATTAAAGAAGTAGAACAACTGTATGCAATAGAGAGAATAAGTAAAGCCAAAAGCGGGTTCTCAGAAAAGGCTGACAGAGTTGCCGAGTTTCTGCTGAGACCAATGAAGAGGAAGAAAGAGGCACCAGGGACAGCCGATATCAGAGATGATGAGAGATCTCACGGTGTAGATCCTGCAGGCAGTATGCAGCTTGTAAAATGGTAATATAAATCATTTCATACCAAAAGAATTGGAAGTGTAGATGCAATGGATAAACTCCCTGAAAAATACAAACTGTCAAAACTTACCAAAGAGGAAGTACAAAAATCTGGGTAGTTTTCCATCTGTTTAGTATTAGAAATGAAACCTATCATTATGTCTTTACAGTGAATCTTATAAGTCAGGAATTATTCTAATCTCTCACAAATTCTTCCAGAAAATATAAGAACAAGAAACTTTCCCATTCATCTTATGAGCCCAAAGGAATTCCACGGCCAGCACATGCCAAGGATGTGTTCCTTGAGGGACCACCACCGGCCAGTCTCCCTCATGAGGCGAAAGCCACACGATGCACATCGACAAAAATTCCTCAGCTGATTTTCAGCAAACCAAACCCAATCATCCACAAAAAAGGACAATGCCTATCACTAAGTTGGATTTGTTCTAGAAATGATGGTTGATTTAACATTCAAAAATCAAGCAAAATAATTCAATATCATAAAATAAGGAAGACAATCATATGGGTATTTCAATAGATACAAGAAAAGCATTTTCTGTATTCTATATTCATTCATGATGTACAAACAAAAACTTTGGGAAACTAGAACTAGAAAGGACTAGCATTAGTTCTATTCTCTTAAGGGTTTCCCTGCAAACAAACTAGGTCAACATCATGCAAACGGTAAAATCTGGAAAGCTTTCCTGTTGGAATGAGAAACAAAGACTCTCAGCGTTCAGTCCAACAGCTCAGACTTCTGTGTAACACATCACTGTGGGGCTTCACTAACTCAGTGAGGAAAGAGAGTAACCAAAGGATGTAAGAGAAAAGAAAGAAAATATCTGCCACTTAGAGATGTAAGAAATCAAAGAGGGCCCTGACTGGTGTGCCTCAGTGGATTGAGCGCAGGCTGTGAACCAAAGGGTCACCAGTTCAATTCCCAGTCAGGGCACATGCCTGAGTTGTAAGCCAGATCCCCAGTAGGGGGCACTTGAGAGACAACCACACATTGCTGTTTCTCTCCCTCTCTTTCTCCTTCTCTTCCCCTCTCTGTAAAAATAAATAAAATCTTTTAAAAAAAGAAATCAAAAAGCATATACAGAAAAATCATTCTAATTAAGAGAAAGTTAGAAAGTTTCTGGATATAAAGTCAAGGTAAGAAAATCAAATTTATTTCAATTAACCAAAACAAACTTTTTAAAAGTACCATTTGAATAGCATCAAAAATATCACATTCTTAACAATAAATCTACAAAAGATGTACAAGATGTCTCCCTAGAAAACTATGAAACCTTATTGAAAGCTATTAAAGACTCAAATACATGAAGTCTTCTGAAAATTAGAAGTCTCAATCCTGTAAAAGAGACATTAGTTCTCACATCAATCTATAGATTCAAAGCAACCCCAAAAAAACTCTATTTGGGGCATGTCTGTAACCTGATCAGCTGAATTTAAAACATATATAGTAATGGAAAAGGCCAAAAAACAGTGGAGACACTCCTCACGAAGAGCAAGCTGAGAGAACTTGATCTACCTGATGTCAGAACATACTACAAACCACGACAGTGTGGTCCTGCTGCAAGAACAGGCGAACCGAAGGGAGCAGAGAACCAAGAACACGCCGCACACGGGGGGGGGTGCTTGGTGTAGAGGGCAGGCGGCACCGCGGAGCGCTGAGAGGCGGTCCGCCGCAGGTGGGCAGATCGGGTACCCGTACAGAGAAGGAGAATGGGGTTTAACTGCCATCATCTAAGGGGGGCTACAGATCTCCACCCTGTCCACCAAAGCCAGTGAAGCTTTTATAAGATAAGAGAATATTTTCATGATGTTCAGGATGACAAAGATTTCTTAGCACACGAAAAACACTAAACATCATGTAAAAGATTAATACATTGGCTTACGGTAGAAAATAAGAATTTATGGTCATTAAAAAAAAATCCTGCCCTGGCTGGTGTAGCTCAGTGGATTGAGCGAGGGCTGCGAACCAGGCATCACAGGTTCGATTCCCAGTCAGGGCACATGCCTAGGTTGCAGGCCATGTCTCCCAGCAACCGCACATTGATGTTTCTTTCTCTGTCTCTCTCTCTCCTTCTCTTCCCTCTCTAAAAAAATAAATAAATAAAATCTTTAAAAAAAAATCCCATCTTTAAGAGCAGGGGTCCCCAACCTCTGGACCATGGACCAGCACCGGTCCAGGCCTGTCAGGAACCGGGCCACACAGCAGGAGGCGGGCTTGAAAGCAATGAGCTGGAGTCATCCAGAAACCATCCCCCCACCTCAGTCCGTGGAAAAATTGTCTTCCACGAAATCGGTCCCTGGTGCCAAAAAGGTTGGGGACTGCTGTTTAAGAAAATGAAAAGGCAAACCACACGGTGGGATGGTTATAATACTTATCACTGTTGAAGGGTTTATATCCAGAATGTTTAAAGCACTTTAGAAATCGATATGAAAATAAAGACATTTTTTTAAAATTTTATTTTAATTGTTGCAGTATGAGACAAATTTTTTAAGTGAACAAAAGACTACATACAACACTCCACAGCTATCCAAATTGCCAGCAGAAACATGAAAAGTGGCTTGACCTTCTTAGTAAGAAAAGGAAAATTAAAACCACAATAACATAATAATGCTACACTCATCAAAATGGCTAAAATTAAAAAGAGCATAAATACTAAAGTTTGGTAAGTGGAGCAACAGCGACTCCCAATTCCTGCTGTTGGAACGTGAATGGGAACATCACGTGACTTGGCGTGATCTACGAAAAAAGAGCACACAGACACCCTTTGGGCAGGTGTTTGGCTGCTATGTACACATCTAACAGAAATGCACACGCAACAGGAGTCGAAAGGCAAACACCAGAACTTCTTAACAGCATTAGTTGTAATATCCTCAAAGCGAAAATTCCACTCACCAACAATGCTAGAATGAAAAAATGTTGTTCTAGTCCTACAATAGAAAACTATAGACACAACAATACAAATGAACAAACTCTGGCTACATATTATATGCATCATGCTGAGTAAAAGAAAACCAATGCAAAAGATCTTGTACATCTGTCTGCACATACGTACATAATGTATGCATTAAACATAGATGAAACACAGTTACGCCATTTAGCTTGGGGTGGAGGCTAATGCTGGAGAGGGGAAAGGGGATACCAGTGTAGACGGGACAGGAAGAGGGCTCCCAGGGTTCCGAGGTGTTCTGGTCTTCAGCATGTGCTTGGCTGTCCACTCTGACCTCGCTCAATGAGATGCTGTCGGTGCCCTTCTCTGGGTATGCATCATGCTTCACACACTTAAAAAGGAAAAGAGTTAACAAAATTGGCCAGAGATTACAGTAAATAGGACTCGGCTGCTCATATAACTCCTATACCACTGAGTTACTTCCTTTTCGCTCACAAATAATAGAGAAAACCTTTCATACACCTAGCTTTTCATTAAAATAATATTTCCTCTTATCATATTCACTAGCTGCACATTGAGTATCTGCACAATGGCTACTACTTATTAAAACAAGAAACCGGGCTTACACTATACTGTTCCTTCCTATCACTAGTATTTAGTTGACACATCACGTGTTTTGGTTGACGTTATCTTTGGAAGGGATTATAGTATGGATAACAACGTTTCAAAGACTTCCTCAGCTTAAAAAGCTCCCCTATTTTGAATCCAAAAGTAATTAGATGCGAGGCAAGCACAAATTGGACCCAAAGGAATCAAGTTCTGTTCCTACTAATGATGATTTTGTTTAAACACACAGCAAACCATCTTCCAAGAACTCAAATATTTTTGTGATGGCCACTCAAGAGCCTTATTTGGAGCTGTGTCTGATTTTTGATGGCCTCGCTTACAAGTGGACTTGTCTAAGAATTCCATGTATTATCTAAACCCCTGGAATGAAAGGAGGAAACCTGGAACAATGGACCAAAATGGGGTGGACATTCCTGTGATCCCAAGCGTCATACTCTCAGGAATGCCCTTTGGAAAAGAGATTTCCAGCCAACTTTCTTACCCCAGGCAACCTCCTGGTAGCCTTCTCCACGGCCTAATCTTAGATAAAATAGAGCTTTTATCCCATAGTCTCCTTTACAACCTAAAATGGCATGTGTGTTAGGCTACCCATATTGCCTCTTTGAGCCTCCCAAGTTTTAATATAGCATTAAATAGAAGGCTTACATAAGGTTATGAGAATAAGACAACAGTTACCCTATACGTTAACAGAGAGAGTAAACTTTTACCGCTCCGTACCCTACCCTACCTTCTGTCCATCCTGTGACTTAGGGGTGCTACTTGTTACTCAGGTTTAACACCCTACTGTACTAACCTCCTCCCTCCTCCCCAAATCTGCACACATTGCAGTGCCTAACGCCCTCCCATCCATCTATTTAATCCTGCTCATCGTTAGGAAACCGGAGTGTAAATAGAGAACTTCTTCCCCACTCCTGATGATTCCCAGCTGGGAGGAAGCACGATTCATTTACTCTGAGCCTCTCTCCACCCCTGGGCTCCGTTCCTAACGAGGCAAACATCTCATTGGTAACTATAGGAAAGATGATTGAGAATAGAGGGTCCCATTCCATTCTCCTCCTAGGGACCTTCCTGCCCCATTCAGGGCCACCAGCTATGACCTGAACCTCAGGGGCTCATTGTTAGAGGCCCAAATTAGCTAAGACTTAAAAATGTATCTGTCAACCTATCATTTATCAAGAAAGAAGGTGATATTTTGGCCTTCATCTTCAGTATTTCTCAACTTGTACAGAACCTAGGATACCCCCAACCAACATGAATTTCTGTCTCTTCCATAAGAACTTACCGACTACCCTAGGCAGTGGGGAGATCTGCCTTTATTCAAATAATACCCAGTAGAGCTGTTTTACTCAATACTACCTTACATGGACTATGTGTGAATGTCTCTGTGTGCTCCTAGCCATCATCAGCTAGACTGTAAATTATTTCTGAAATGTTTTCTACTTATTTATATTGTACACAGAATTTAAGGTGTTCGATAGTATGTGTTGTTTGAAAATGATGGAATATTTTTCTCCTGGGATCTATATGTAATACAACTAATCACAGCATTGTAAACATCTTTTGTACTTGATAGGGATGAGCAATCAAGTATCCTTAATAATTAAAACATGACCCTGTGGATTGATTATTCCCTCCTAAGTCTTCATAAAAGGCACTGCATGCCTCCCGGCCTTAATAACAGTCATCTGCTCAATGGCATTTACCTTTCTTCATCGGTGTAGTGTTGCCAATATTGTCAGTTACGTTACTGGAGATGACCTAGAATGAGGACTTCTACTCAATGATCAAAATAGAGAAATCTTACCCAAAGCGGCCCAAGAGAACGACCTTGGGAGGAGACAAGTTTGGAGCTAGAAATATAGTGCTTATCATGAAATCCCAAAGGGCTTAGAAGGGGCAGAAGCAAGAAGTAGCAACCAGCAGCTAAGGGATTTGGGACTATTGGGTTGGCCAAAAAGTCCACTTAGTTTTATTTGTAAAAACATTTTTCATTTTCAACAATAACTTTACTGATTTGGATATTCTGAATTACGTTGACTATCTCCCACTATTGGCTTCTACTGGGCAGAGGCCAGGGGTGCTGCTAAACATCTTCCAATGCATAAGACAGCCCCACAGCAAAGAATTACTTGGCCAAAATGTCACCAGTACCAAGGAACTTCCCAAACCCTTTTTGACACGTTCAGTCAGTCACAGCACCTTCTCCACACACTGCACAAATCTGGTTTTTTGCATTTCAATTGTGTTTTTACCTTTCTTGAAGTAATAAAGCATAATATGCCAAAAATGTTGTGTATTTTCTTCCATCTTCAATATAAAAATGGCTTCACAAAAATTCACCAATTTTGATAAGCTTTTTTTAAAATGCATGCTGATGTGAGAGCTGTCACAATACGATCTAACAAAATTGTTTCAAAGGAAGTTAAAGACAACTAAGCATTACTAGAGGCATCGTAGGAAAAAAACTAAACGAACTTTTTGGCCAACCCAATAGAATCAGGAGTAAGAACGGGTCTAATAGAATGACTTAGAATTAGATCTAACTAATTCTAAGTGTGAGAAAACGATGCTCATTTCCCACTCTGGGAATGAGCGTGTCTTAAAGAACTTAAGGGATGCTCAGTATCTACGTCAGCCACGCACGACATTAGAAAATTTCATCGGGCATCTTTTTTCAGTAAGACTGAAAAATGCAAGAAACAGAGTCTTGATATTTCAAATGGACTCAAAAAAAAAAAAAGCATTGCAGTTAATCTGGCCCCCATTCTTTGTAACAGAATGTGCAGAAGTTAGAAATTCCTTGTTTTGTGTGATACAATTCTACGTGTTTGCTATTACAGTGAAGTGTTCATACATACATATAACGTAGATGGTAAAATACAGATGCTCAAAAAGGGCTTGCTAGGTTGCTAGTAGTGTTCCCGATTCATGAGGGAAGAGGGGAACACAGTCATTTGGCCCCAAAGGTTTCTCAGGTCTACTGCGTGGACCGAAGACAAAGTAACTACAATACCAGCTATTCTCTATTACTATTTGCCAGGCACTGGGCTAAGTACTTACCTTTATCACCTCCTGTTACCCTCTTGAGGACATCAGTATTAGGGTCCTGCTAGTAGCATCTCCAGTTTGCAGATGAGGGTGCTGTGGTGGATAGTGTTTACTGTCTACCTACTATCTCCTCTCCCTTCTTCTGTGCACAGGGAATACTGTTTTGGTTTTTTGCCTTTTTTTTTTTTTTTTGGTAGAGGGATAATTTTAGTTCCAGAAAATACTATTTGCCCCATTCAACCATCTACTCCCTGCTTTCCCAGGCAAACTCACCTCCCTTTCAGGTAGAGACGCCCATGTGACCCACCTCTGACCAATGAGATAAAAGATGCTGAAGAATTCTGGGGAACTTTGCCCTTTCTGCTAAAGGACAGAGCTACTTTTAGTTTCTCAGAGAACCTATCATTAATTAAACTGCTGGGCCAATGAAACAACCATGGATCTCCAAACCTTTTAATATACAAGAAATATAAAAACTTATTTGTCACTGCAGGGATTTCTATTATTCATAGCTAAATGTAACCCTGACACAGTGATTTCATGGAAGTGAGATAACAGACGTGAAAGTATGTCAATGCAAGATCTTAGAAAAGCAATGCATATCTAGTCCATGCCTACTATTATGTTGAGAATTGTAATAATGCAAATACAGAAGATAAATGAAACTGATTCCTGAAGAGTTAGCAACATACACAGTATAACATTCACACGTTAATACAGTACTAAGCAGATTACATAAATGCAGAGGGGGTTAGAATGAAGGAACAAAAATATACAGGATTAAACCGAAAAGTAAAGGCAGTGACTTCTGAGCTGGTTTCTGCTCCGGAAAGTGGTATCAGCTAGTAGAATATTAGCAAGATTAAAGGCCATTAAATGTTACATATCAGAGTAAAAATAAGAATGAGGGTGCATAACACAGACAAGCGTATTTAGCTAGAGCAAAAAGTCTGAGAATAATGAAAAAAAAAAAAAAAAAAAGGTTAAAAAAGAGCCAGGGAAAAGGTATGGCCTTAAAGGGCTACCAACGAACTTCGGGTTCATATATTTGGTAAATTATATAGGTGATGTGGAATTAGCATAGATATTTACAGAAAGCCACATGATGAAACATTGTTTGGATTCTTTTATTTTAGCATAAAGGCCGATGGTCCGTCCAGGAGCTTCCTGCAACCGGCCTAGAATGACGTGAACTGGGAAAAACTAAAGGTGATCATCAGTGTGGGCCCTGCAGGCCTGGGTCACTGTGTGTGAAAGGTGAGAGGGGTCAAAACACACCAAATCACACCAGTTAAACGACTGACAATTTCAAGGAAAAACTGATGATTTTCTTCTAACCAGCTTGGATGACTTAAAAAAAAAAGTGAAAGAAAACTTCTGAGAACTGATTCCTTAACTCTTCTATTAGTTACTGAATGTTACCTTAAACAATAAGCACTATTTTAAAATAAAGAGTAAAATTCCTTTGCTTTGTCTTTGGTAAACACCTGAGGATGTTGTAACAATAGTTGGATGGATCACTGTCATTCATTCTTCTACTGAGGCTACCCTCGGCTTCACTTGTCTTCATAGCCATCTATCTAACATGTGATTCTTATAAATGTGAACCGTTGAAAACAAACAGCTGGCTGAACTCTCTGCTTCAGTCTTTTGGATACTTCACTTCTTGGTAAGTGATCAGTATTTTGATACTGCTGCAGTAATAACAGGAAATGATCTGTTAAAATCTGGATGTCCAGCTTCAGATGAATGCCAGGGTAAAGAGGAGAACTAGTTTCAGAATAAAGTCTATAAAAACAGCTTAGGGAGTTATTTCCAGGACCACAGGCGGAGAACGGTAATTTGCTCTCAACATCGGAGCAGCGAATGCCTAGTGGGGAGAACATCTTACGGTGGTCCCTGCACTGCACCGACGGAAAGCCAGCGGCCACAACTGCAGTGATTGAAATGACTTCAATGGTCAGTGCTAGAGTTCCTATTGTACATGACGTGAAATGCCATATTCTGCAACAAAAATTCACTTAGAAGAGGGTTTCACAAGCAGGTAGAACTCCCCTAAAATTGGTCCACCTGTGATTCTGCTTATGTTTGCAAAATAGCGAGTTGCTTCCGTTCACCAGAAGACAAAAGTGGTAGGATTAGCCATTAGAAAAAAAAAGCCCTGGCTGGTGTGGCTCAGTGGATTGAGCACTGGCCTATGAACCAAAGGGTCACCTGGTTCAATTCCCAGTCAGGGCTCATGCCTGGGTTGCAGGCCGGGTCCCCAGTAGGGGGGCTGCATGAAAGGCAACCACACATTGATGTTTCTCTCCATCTCTTTCTCCCTCCCCCCCCCAAAAAAGGAAGGGTACTCTCAGATAAAACTGAAAAATAGATTAGTTGATAGTACTAAAAAATAACTAAAACTTTTTATATAAAATTGCCCTTGGTTATAGACATCTTCTAAGATTTATAGTTGGGGGAGTCTAATTAATTAGCCTTCAGATTTGTCCTGTTAACATAATAAATTATTGTCATGGGTACTAAACAAACTAATCCCTGAGGACCTCTTCTTCATCACCTTCCTTCTAAGGCCTTCTGGACAGCAGTGCACAGAAACAGTCGTGACTAAGCGGCAGACCATAAGCACAGAGAGCTTACGTGCAGAAGGCTGGTAAAGAGCCTTCGCAGCAAACATTTCCAAACACCATACTCTAAAATAGCAATTTTCAACCTTGTCATCTCATGGCACATAGAAACTAATTATTAAAATTCTGTGGCGTGCCAAAAAGTACATGTTTTGCCAATCTGACAAATAAGCATAATTTTGATGCATTCACACTGATCAGCTATTGTTGTGTTGGATGTTAGTCCTTTTTTTTTATTGGACAGTCTAAGGGAAAAGAGGTCAGTGCCTCTGACTAAATAGTCAGGTACTGCATGTTTTAAACATTCTTATGGTGCACCAGTTGAAAATCACTGCTCTAGAATGTCACAGAAGTGGGAAATAGCAGAACAATGTGGGCAAAAGATTATCTTGGGGCAAAAAATGCACAAAGCAAAGTGTCCACATATAATCCCAACTACAAAGTATTATTTTCCCTAATGCTTTGACCTATTTTGCAAACTTTATCATTTTAAAAAGGTAATTGATGAAATAAACTAATAACTAAGAATTCAATAAAAAATAATAGAGGACTTCTGGTCAAGATGGAGGCATAGGTGGACACCCTTCGTCACCTCACGTACCCACAGAGAGAATTACAACTAAACCTCAAAACAACACCCAGAACTGGTAGGAAATCGAACTGCATGGAAGTCCAACGACCAAGGATTTAAAGAAGCCACATTCACCCAGACAGATAGGAGGGGTGGAGATGAGCAGAGACAGGCGGAGGCTGGGGGACGCACTGTGGTGTGGAGAGGCAGTGGCATCAGCAGTGGAATGGGCACAGGCAGTCCTACATTCACAGGTGGTGGATAAAAACCAGGAGGGACACCTTGGGAGCGAGCAATCCCAGCCCCAGGCCAGACTTGTACAGCCCAGGGTTCCAGCTCCAAGAGGATAAATCCCCTTAACTTCTGGCTATAAAAACCAATGGGGGTTGGGGCAGCAGAGGAAACTGCCAGAATTTCAGAAGACTCCATTTAAACAACCAGCATGGTTTTAGAACTTATGTAAACCCACCCACTCTGGGATTCAGCACCAGGGCAGCAGCTGCGACTCCAGTCACAGACAGGGAGTAGGTGAAATGACTGGAAATGGGGTGAGTGCCAGGAAAACCTCCAGAACCCAGATAGAAGCACTGTCACCTCTCCAAACCCTCTCCCTGCACAGAGTCAGAAAGCTGTGAGGTAGGCTGCCCCATCCTGGAGATCACCTAAGGGTTTGCCCCACATAATTTACAGGTGCCTTTTCTACGGTAGGCCATGCTACTAAGAAAGGTGCTACTAAGAAGCTATTAAGAAGCATACTAAGACAGGGGTCAAAGCAGTTCTACCTCATACACAGAAACAAACACAGGAAGGCTGCCAAATTGAGGAGACAAAAAAATAAGGCCCAAATCAGAGAACAGAAAAAGAACTAAATGAAATGGAGATAATCTATCAGATGAAGAGTTCAAAACACTGGTGATCAGAATGCTCAAAGAACTCATTGAGTATGGCAACAAAATAAAAAAAGACCCAAGAAGAAATGAAGGTTACACTAAGGTGAAATAAAGAAAAACCTACAGGGAACCATCAGTAGAGGGGATAAAGCTGAGATTCAAATCAACGATTTGGAACATAAGGAAGAAGCAAGCATTCAACCAGAACAGCAAAAAGAAAAAAGAATTAAAAAAAAAGAAGAATAGTATTAGGTGCCTCTGAGACAACTCCAAATGTACCAACATCTGAATCATAGGGATGCCAGAAGAGGAAGAGCAAGAAATTGAAAACTTATTTGAAAAAATAATGAAAGAAAACTTCCCTAATTTGGTGAAGGAAATATACATACAAGACCAGGAAGCACAGAGAATCCCAAACAAATTGGACCTAAAGAGGAACACACTAACATACATCATAATTAAAATGCCCAAGGTTAAAGATAAAGCAAGTATTTTAAAAGCAGGAAGAGAAAAGCCGAGTTAACTGCAAAGGAGTCTCCTTAAGACTGTCAGCTGATTTTTCAAAAGAAATGTTGCAGGCAAGAAGGGACTGACAAGAAGTAGTCAAAGTGAGGAAAAGCGAGGGCCTATGACCTAGACTACTCTATCCAGCAAAGCTATAATTTAGAGTGGAAGGGCAGCTAAAGTGCTTCGCAGGCAAGGTATTCATCATTACCAAGTCATTATTACATGAAATGTTAAAGGGACTTATTTAAGAAAAAGATGATCAAAACTGTGAACTTTAAAATGGCAACAAATGCACAACTATCAACAACTGAATCTAAAAAAGCAAACTAAGCAAACAACCAGAACACGAACAGAATCATAGCTATGGAGATCATTTGGAGGGTCACCAGCTGGGAGGGGGAAGGGAGATAATGGGGGGAAAGGTGCAGGGATTAAGAAGCATAATTGGTAGGTACAAAACAGACAGGGGGATGCTAAGAATAGTGTAGGAAATAGAGAAGCCAAAGAACTTATACGCATGACCCACAGACATGAATTAAAGGAGGGGACTTCTGGAGGGAGTGGGGGGACTGGCAGGAGGGGGACAAAGGAGGAAAACTTGTGACAACTGTAATAGCATAATCAAAATATATTTAAAAAATAAATAAAAATAATACATAAGCATACAAGTCATTAAGAAGTTCAAAGGAGTGACAATTTTCTAAAACACTAGAAATATCAAATATTTATATTTGACTCATCAAACCTTATACTCATTAAATTTATACTGTAGTGTATTAATCTGTCCTAAATTAGTGGCAAAAAGAACACACTGTTTCTAAAATTGTTTTTCAAGATTTGACCGTGTTTTAATCACTGGAACCTTTCACACCAGAGTTAAATGTACAAAAAATCACCTGACTCTGAACACACAAATCATGTTTCAAATTGTTGCTCCTTATAAATAAACAACAGTAATCTAGATTCAAGGATAGGCTTGAAAAGTGCATAACTAGCTAATATTAAAAACAGTCTTTCTTTCCAAAAGTCCACCTCCTCCACAATGTCTTCTTCAGCTTCACCTCGAATTTCCTGAGCTGGAAGTCAAACCTCCCTTCTCCTCTACACTCCCGTCCATCAACTAGAGGTTTCACCCCTCCAGTTTCTGATTTGGTTGTTCAGAAGACTATCATCTCCCACAGCAGGCTGTAAGCAACTGGAAAGGAAGGTCCACATCAGATTTACCTTGGTTTCCCGTTACAATATTTCTAACGCAACACCCAGTATCTATTAGGGTTTTTTTTTTTTAAGAATTGTGTATTTATTAGTGTTCAGTAAACTGCTATGATTTAATATCCCAGTTTTATAGTTTCTTGTGACAATACTTCCTCAGGTAATTAACTGATTTTTAACAGTGCTTTATCCTTAGACTACATGTGAACTTTGAAAATTTAAATCTTATAACTGCACAATACTCAAAAATGTATACTCATTACAAATAAATCAGTGAATTTGCTGTTGATTTATTAACCATTAAAATGGTTTTTTTAATCTTAGTTTTTGATTCTCAAATCCTATACAGTAGACAATAAATGTTGTTGCACGTATGAACTGTCCGTTCATTTTTACTGCTCAGCAGTATTCTACTGTATGGACATACCACAATGTTTACATTCTCTTGTTAATCAATATCTGGGTTGTTTTCAGTTTTGAGATACTACAGATAAAGTGCTATGAATATTCATGTACAAGTCTTTGTATAAACATATGCTTTCTCATCTCTTGGGTAAATACCTAGGAGTGGAATGCTTGAATCATATAATTAGGTGCATGTTTATAACTTTTTAAGAAATTACCAAACTGTTTTCCAAATGGATGTACATTAATTACATCCTCACCATCAGTGTGAGGTCCCGTTCCTCCTTATCTTTGCTAAACCCTGCAATTGTTTTTTTTAATTGTAGCTATTATAGTGGCTGTGAAATGGTATTCATTATGGCTTTTCAAAATTTTTTATTTACCGTTTTGGGGGAGCAGGGGAGAGAGAGACATCGATTTGTTGTTCCACTTATTTATATATTCATTGGCTGCTTCTTGTATGTGCTCTGACCAGGGACTGAACCTGTGACCTTGGTGTATCAGGGACAATGCTCTAACCAAGTAAGCTACCCAGGCAGGGCTCATCATGGCTTTAATTTGCATTTCACTAATGTCCAGTGAAGTTCAGCATCTTTTCAAATGTTTATTTACAAGTCATATGTCTTCCTCAATGAAATGACTGTTCAAATCTATTGATCACTTTGAATTGGGTTGTTTTCTTTCTGTTGAGTTGTAAGAGTTCTTTATTCTGTACTTTTAAAAGAGAAAGGCAACTGCTTTAGATAACAATGCTTTGTTATCATAATACATGGTCTATCTATACTTTAAATAATCCTTATATCATAAATAAGGGCAGGCATTATCTCCATAATCCTCAGGTACCAAGTTTTCTTATGTCCGATAAGGTGGTCAGTCAGCCAAGTAGAAGTAGAAAAAACACTGATTTTCTCAACATTATTCTTAGTCCCTCCTAATTTTAGGAATCTCTTAGCAAACTATTAGTAGTAGGGGATAACTGACTGGATCGTGTAAATAATAATCAGTCTTCCTCCTTTTGTCTTTTAAGCAGATTTTTTAAAAGCAGTTAGCAAGCAGTAACATTATTATTGATAAATCCTTCTGTATTTTTTTAATCCTCATCCGAGGATATGGTTTTATTGATTTTAGAGAGAGGATGGGAGAGATAGAAACAGAGAGAGAGGGAGAGAGATACAGAGATAGAGACAGAAAAAAACACCTGATGTGATAAAGAAACTTTGATCTGCCCTGGCTGGTGTGGCTCAGTGGTCTGAGCACTGGCCTGTGAACCACAGGGTGACAGGTTCGATTCCCAGTCAGGGCCTGGGTTGAGGGCCAGACCCCCTGGTGGTGGGTGCATGAGAAGCAACCACACATTGATATTTCTCTCCCTTCCCCTCTATCTAAAAAAATAAATAAAATCTTAAAAAAAAAGAAAAGAAACTTTGATCTGGTTGCCCCCCACATGCACCCTGACCAGGGATCAAACCTACAACGTTTCTGGCATACAGGATGACACTGTAAACAACTGAGCCACGGGCGATGGCTCCTTCTGTGCTTTTATTAGAGGTCTCTGTCTCTTCGACTAAACCCTGTTGTTTACATGGATGTTTCCCTTATCGGACTAAAGAAAGCAAACCACCTCGTACAGTGCCTCGTGTACATGTACTGCTATTCTAATCTCCTGGATTCTCTCCTTCACTTTTAATTCCAATCCATGTGTTTTTCCTTTAGTCCTCTCTTCTGCCCTTTCCAGCATCCCACATCATACCCCTGCTGAGATTCATTTGCTGATCCCAAATGAGTTTCGGTCAGTTATGGTCTATTTGGTGACTCTACAAATCACCTACCGTACTTCTTCAAAGACAACAAAATGCACATGGTGAAACTGAAACTTAGAAAGAACAGCACAGATTCTGCGGAGTGAAAAAGTAAAACCTTGCAGGGGTGTCCAACCTGTGGCTTGTGGCTGCATGCAGCCCAAGATGGCTGTAAATGCGGCCCAACACAAAATCGTAAATTTACTTAAAACATTATGAGATTTTTTTCTGATTATGTGTCACAATGTAATTAATGTGTGGTCCAAGACAACTCTTCTTCTTCCAGTGTGGTGCAGACGCCAAAAGGTTGAACACCCCTGCGAGTATCCATGTAAATAAGTACTCTCTGCCAGAATAAAGCACACACAAAATTATTTTTTAAACGTTACCATTTAAGACTTCAGTGTCTCCAGTAATGCAAGAACCTCCAAGGAATCTTTCCCAAATAAGAGCCCATCTGGGGAAGCTCTGTGGCTAAAAATGCATCTTCCCCAAAAGTAATAGATACAGAAAAAAAAAAAAAGTATGCAGAATCAAATCTACTCTTAAAAAAAAGAAGTTAAATCTATATTTATTTACTAGCACTGTTAAACATTACACGAAACACATTTCAAATCTACTCATTTTAAAACCACAGAGAGGAAACACATTTAAGCTCCTTTAATATCTTTTTACATATAAAGAATAATTTCATACATTTTTTAAATTTTCATGAGACATATTTATCCCCCAGGAATGTTTCAGTGTCAGACACAAACGTGAAAGTCACTCTTCCAGAGCGGTGTTAACGCGAGATGAACAGCAGAGATGAACACCAGACGAACCGGCAATCTCCGACACATATCAGGGCACAGATGACCAGAGGGCTGAAAGTATCTCATGGACGTGATTATGACCCAATTAACCATATTCCCCAAATCAGAGTGATTCTCATCAGATGACCAATGCTAAGCTTATTTTGACACTGCCTTTAAAATGGCCCAATATCAAAAGAATAAGTTTCCTCTGGAGAGAAAAAAAGGATACTTCTGTCATGTTAAAGGTAGTATCTACTGATGAAAAATTTAATGATTGGCTTCAAATCCATTTTCAATGACATAAAAAAAGGGACCTTTATTGTATTTTAAAGAAAATAAAGATAGTATGACACAAAATTTATTTTTAAAGCTACAATAAAATACTTCTTAATGCATACAAAAATGTCAAATGACTGATGCCTTTTCAGTAAAGATACCAGATACAACATTTACTGAACAGAGAGAACAAAGATGTGTTTAATGACTTCAGTCCTGTCCCCAGGTCACCTTATCGAACGATACATCATGAAATCGATAGTTGTACATCTAGGAAATTTACCAATGGAGCTCTCCTCCACTGGAGTGTATATTTTAATCTGTCTCATGTGGGTGTCTCTTCCGTTCTGGTGATTGGCTAGAACAGCGATCTGTATCATGAATGTGCGAGTTGGCTTCTTGTGATTATCGGTTAAAGGAACATGAATCCAGCCACTTGGTTCCACCAATTCGAGTTGCTGCCAGGAAAAGGAAAGTCAGGTTAGGTTTCCACCCAATGAACGTCATTTATTACAATGAACACACCCTAAAGCTGACTTAGCTGTGCACGGTGCCAGAGGGGCGCCAGGCTTCTAAGGGTGGTCACGCTGGAAGGTGTGCAAATGCCTGATCACTGTGCTATACACCTGACACTAGTATAATACTGTATGTCAACTGTAATTTAAAAATTGCCAAAAGTTTTAAATAGAATAAAAAGATAAAGTTTGACTTAAAAACTGACCTCTTGCTCACTGAGAGAATGACAACAGGATAGTAAGGATTAACAGTGACTGGACACTTTGACCGAGGTCTGTGTTCCCAGGTGCGAAGCACATGACATGTGCCATCTTGGTAGCTAGTCTTTGTGTCCGAGTCAGACACGTACAAGTGCACCCATCCAATCAAAGACCGTGCTGATGCAAGCAGGGAAAGAATCTAACATTTTTCAAAAATATTTCATTTCAAGAAACATGCCTCCAAACTCATAAAACAACCAGATTCCACATAAATTACAAACTCATATAACAACCAGATTCTACATAAAGTACAAGGATATTAACATAAGAAAATCAATCATTAAATATGCATCAAACAAAGCTTTCTTTCTGGACATAGTTAATTAGTGATCTATTCATTTATTTATCTATTCTAGATGATGATTTAAATCTAAAATCTAGAGTTTAAATGTTTTTCAGTAAGAAATGCCAAATAATTTTTTTTATTTTTAATTTTATTTTAAACAAGAGTCCAAACTGCCCTTACTTAACAAGGAAAGGAAAATCCTAAGTCAAAGGGTAAACCAAAGTTTCTACAAATTTTCCTAAAATTATGAAGTAGTTTAGAAAAATACTGATTTTTAAATTATCTTCATTACTGTCCAGTAATGAAGATAAACGAACTACAGACATTACAGAAAATATAAGTTCATCTCACCAACACAGCCCAAGGGCAAGGAGTGTCCAAGACTCTACACTGGGTCCCGCCAGTTACTCCAGAAAAACAACTAAATGTCACTGTGTCTCCTTCAGTGGCTTCCCTCCCCACTCCTTCTTCTTTCTTCTCTCATTCTTTTCATAAATTAACTTCCTTTTCTTTCCTTCTTTATTCTTCCCTTCCATCTTTTTTATAAAGAAAGAGGGTAAGTAGAGATGGGGCAAGAGAACTATCACCTAAGGTAGTTGGTGTTTAAGAACAAAGGGTTTCTTTCCCCCTTTTAACTATAAAATAAGAATAATTGAACCTCTACCCCCACGGTGTTTTGATCAGTGAAAGTTTATGAACTTCCATTAGCACTAACTCAAAATGAGTGCATCAGAAATCCGGTGTCTATCACTAACCTTTTATTCATTCGGGCCACAGATAGTTATTGAGTACACTCAAGCAGGCATCACTTCTGCTGGGCCCTGTGCACCAGGGGTGTCAAACTCATTTTTACAGGGGGCCACATCAGCCCCACAGTTGTCTTCAAAGGGCCAAATGTAATTTCAACTCCTTAACAGTTAAGAAGTAGTTACATTTATACAGTCCTAAAATTATTTCGGCCCTTTGAAGGCAACCTTGAGGCTGACATGGCCCCCAGTGAAAATGAGTTTGACACCCCTGCTCTGGAAAAGCGGAGAAACAGCTTTTTTAGAGCAATGACTACTTCCAGAAGCTGGAAAAAGGGAGAAACAGTTCTCCCCAAGAAGCTCCAGAAAAGAATGCACCTTGCTGCCACCTTGGTTTTAATCCATTAGACCCACTGTGGACTTCTCACTCCCAGACTGTAAGGTAAGAAACTTGTGCTGTTTCCAGCCATGAAGTGTGTGGCAATTGGTTAAAGTGGCAACAGGAAATATTACAATAGATGTACATGGGAGTTCAGAGGAGGGAGAAAGCACTTCTGGTTGAAATAATCTTTTCTCCAGGTAAATGCACAATAATGAACAAAAAGTAAGACCAAGATTCTAAATTCAGCTCCTTACTAATATAATGTTTTGTACAAATTTAACCATTCCTTCTAACAGATGCAAAGTTATTTTTAGACTACTTATAATCGACATGCCTCAGTGCACAAAAAGCTGTCTTAAGATTTTAGAACATATATGATTTTTGGCATGATAAACACAGAATTATAAATGTAGTAAGTTATTCAATAAACACAATTAATAACCGGTGTCTGCAGGACATGCCATGAGGCTGGCCAATCTCGATCACTGAAAGCACGTTACAGAGCAAGCACGGCTGCTAACGTCCCTCAAGCGGCATCACCGTCGACCACACTGCCTGGGGTCAGAAACTCCAGCTCCTGCGTCTGCTTCGCTTCTGTTTTGCCCAGTTTAAAATTCTCATAGTCATCTCTAAAAAGTTATTATAAACTTATTTCAAGACATAAAAAACCCAAGTACACACAGTATGTATAACTTTAATTTTTTGCAACTGGTTGATTAAAAGATTAACATATTTTAAGCAAAAACATTATATTATTTTTATATTTTAAACAGAAAATTAACGAAAAGCCAAAATTTTGCCAAAATAACTTTCTTGTTTTTTCTCCCATTTCTGGTTTGGACCTTAGTAAATAAATGAAAACCTCACCACCATTAAGATACAATGTTTTGCCCTGGCCAGTGTGGCTCAGTTGGTTGGAGTATGGTCCCATAATCAAGACGTTGAGGAATCCATTCCTGGTCAGGGCACACACCTGGGCTGCGGCTTCGAGCCCCAGTCCAGATGTGGGTGCGTGTGACCCCAGTCTGGATGCATACTGTCCCTGCTTGGGCACCGACCCCCAGGCCGGACGCACGTGAGAGGCAACCCATTAGTGCCCCTCTCCCTCCCTCCCCCCCCCTCTCTCTTGCATCGATGTTTCTCACTCTCCCTTCCTCTCTAAAAACAAATTTTAAAAACATCCTTGGGTGAAGATTAAAAAAAAGATAAAATTTTTTTCCGTATTCCTCCTTGTTCTTTCTGCCATCTCCCACTTTTGGCTCCTTTCTCCACATAGTCACCCACTTGAAAAGTTTGGGGTTTTCTTTAAGTTTTTTGCCTACTAGTTATCTGCATCCCACTCCAATCTGAGTTTTGTCCCACCACTAAAACCGGCCTAGTCAAAGTCACCAGTGACTCTCCACCTTGCCAAATCAATCCTTCTAGGAACAGTTCTTTGATACAGCTTATTAATATATTCTGGATTTTATCTAATAACATGCCCGACCAAGACCTATTTCTGTTTTAAATTTTAAGGCTTTTAAAACTTTATAAAATATTGTAGTTTAAACATAATTTTGTATACAAAAATACATAACATGGTTTACTAAAGCTAGTAAATGACAAGAAAAATAACTGGTAACTCAATAAAGATTGATGCATTTGAAGATTAATGAAGTGAAGACTTATTAATGCTAAGCTAATAGGATACTTGAAACTGTCCTCTATAACTGTATCCAGACCCATGACTTCAAGTACCTCTAGTGGATATGTGTTTATGGTTTAAAATTTTGTATCTCCTTCTTCATAGGCCATTTCTGAAGGTGCCAGCAGAAAAGCACAGATTTAGAGCTGATGCTCGCCCCTGCTTGCCTCTTCAGCCTTATCTTGAATGATCTTCAACCTACTATCAGTTACATAATCTGCAACAACTCGAAAACAAATTCACACTATGAAGGAAGCTGATTCTGAAAATATTCCAAAGATCAAGAGATGGCAAAGAGATATTAACTGTATTTCATTTAAAATGGGTGACCTGTTGTGTGCAGGTACGCAAAAGTTTTTTTAATTAACTGAAATTAAATGAACTGCTTGGAAGAAAAGAACTATTACTCCTGCGGGTCACGGTTCTGAGAGGAGCCTTCTCATGCCACCTACGGCAGCTTGGTAACACGCACCTTGGCTCAGCCTAAACTACACTTCCCAGGATTCCCTTCCTCACGTTTCTGGTGGGCTGACACAAACAGTTTCAGAGTGACTGGGAGCGCAGAAGTGAAACAGCAGCCACGCCTGTGGACTTTGAGCTCCAGCATCCCAGTGCAAACAGCTTCACAGATTATTTAACCAACTCCTACTGGTGTAAGGTAAAATCCCTGTAACAAATCCCTTCTCATACTGCCACCCCCCACCACGACCCCCGCCACGCCCCAGGGCTCTGCTCCTCTGCCTGAACCTCCACGACACACACTGGCACTGTCACTGCGCTGGAGGTCCAGAAAGGATGTTTCCAAGAAGAAAACATGGAACCAAGGAGTATATGTGACTGCTTCAAGAGATATTTTATAAGTCTGTTAGAGAATTTAGGAATATATTGACAACTGATAACATTTTAGAAACTAAGGAAAAATGAGGCTACTGTTAATTACAGAAAAATAGAATAGGTCTAAAAAGTAAATTTAAGCATAGAACATGATGTAAATCAGGTATAAATAATGTCTATGTGGTTATAATAATGAAAATGTGCATAATGATTTCAGTAAATACCATGAAAAGCTACACTAGGAAAATGAAGAGAAGGAAAGTACAGTGGAGAAGAAATGAGATTATAGAGCTGAATCTGATGTTTCACAGCCAGATATCATTAGATCACGTCTTTAAATATAGATAGGTAGATACAGACACACTGTGTAGAATTGTACTTATCTGTGACAGACACCTGTTTACATATGTTATTTGGAAATATGAAAGCAAGTAAGGCTAAAACAGCTAAGAGCATGGCTCCTCAGGAGTGGGACGGGGATACTGGACAGGGGGGAAGTGCTGTTGTTACAGATGCTACTGCAGTCCTTCCAGACTTTTAACCTGTGCACATGTTTTACTGTAGTAAAAATATGCATACACGATAAAAATATTTTTAAAAACTGCCCTGACTGGTGTAGCTCAGTGGATTGAGCTCGGGCTGCGAACCAAAGCATCGCAGGTTCGATTCCCAGTCAGGGCACATGCCTGAGTTGCAGGCCACGGCCCCCAGCAACCGCACATTGATGTTTCTCTCTCTCTCTGTTTCTCCCTCCCTTCCCTCTCTAAAAATAAATAAATAAAACCTTGAAAAATATTTTTAAAAACTAAGGAAATTATCACAAAAAGTTAGAGCCGTGATTAACTCTAAGAGGTAGGAAAAGGATTGTGATGGGGAAGGGAAGAGGGTACACTCCCAGCTTCTGGGATGCTCATAAAGTCCCACTTTACACTAAAAAGCTGCACACACATAAAAACCACGTGTGTGTTTCATGGCCTGTGGGGAGGTGGGGCGCTGAGCACCCAGAAGAAACAAGTGCACAGCCTCCAGCACACAGTCACAGAACTCCGCATGCTGGGAATGAGGCTTAGCCTCCTCCAAGTCCTTGATAATCCAGGTAAATTAAGATTTGCTGTTAAATGGGCTCTAAAATAAATAAATGTATATTTCCTTTATATTTTATACTAATTTGTTTTATCCTAGGACAAATATGAAACAATTTGAATGTATAATAGCTATGAGAAAATCTTATGCAAATTACACAAATTTAGACTTTTCATATGCATGAGTAATTCTTAAAGTATAGCAATTAAAAAGTACACTGTCATTCTATCACCATAAATTTTCATAGTAAATAAATTCTCAAAACAAGGAGAGGTTAAAGATAGCCTTTAGGTACACATATCGGTAACCCAGCTAAGGAAACGGGCTGTGTGGCCAGGCTACAAACCACTGAAAAATAGACGGAGGTGTCAGGAGTTTAAGATCTCAAAGAATCACTATAAAATACTTTTTCTATGTGTCATTTAACCACTAAGGAAATAACTGCTTATTTTAAAAGTCCAGTTGAGGCAGGATAACCAATTACCTTTTCTTAGAAAAGTTCAGTAGAGCAATGAAGCCTTTAAAAAATCTTTTCACAATCAAGCTTCCTTCAAAAGAACTGTTAAAAACTAACACAAGACTTATGAGGAGCAAGTGACAAGCTCAACAGATACATCTGATTAAGAGACATCTAAAGATCTTTGCTGCGACGATATCACAATCCCGTGGAGGCAATGAATAAGAAGCAAAATTCCAACTGCGACGCAATCCTAAATACATTTTAAGGAGACATGGAGCTCTGAAGGGCTCTAGAAAGAAAAGTAATGGGAATTATTTAGAAGTGGATGGAAAAGACATCCATTAATTAAAGCTGACTCCACTCTGGCTTTATGATCTTTCCTTTTTCTGTGAAATAAACACAGTTAACAACGACTAACACGTTTGGAACAATTACTCGTTGCCACACACAGTATTAAGAGTTTTACGTATACTGATTTTATCCAGGCCTATGAGATACACTATTTTCACCTTCATTTTATACCCAAGAAGTCTGAGACACAGAGAAGCTAACTTTCCAGGGTTCATAGTGAGGTGGCAGAGCAGAAACTCAAATCCCAGTAAGATGACTCCAAAGCCCATGCACTTGGATTTTATCAACTTTAAGATTTAAACTACCTTCAATAGTTATGTGTAGCTGAAACTCCTCAATCTCATGAGATTACACAGAAAAGTACACCAGTGGGTGCTTTTACAGCCTATGAAAACATCACCAGTTCTCAGGGCTTTGCTCCTTTCAGCTACCATTTACTGAGCTGCTCCCACAGGTCAGGCACTAAACACACACTTGCTGTAACCATGCCAACACCACATCCCTAATTCACGGCTGAGGAACCAGAAGTTCAGAGAGGCTGTATGATTTGCTGCGGGCACCCCAGCCAGTGCAGGACGAAGCCTGCTGAAACTCTGAGCATCACAGTAATAAAGTGTATCTGTCCAAGATAAAAATATGAGAAGAATGTATTCTGATAGCAGAGTAAGTGAATGAATATTGGCAGCTCACAAAGCTATAATGCCGCGATGCTCTGAAGAGCTGCAGAACTGGGAGGGGGCTGGGCAGAAAAGAAGCGGGAGTCTCAGCAGGGCACCCTCCGTTTCTGATCAGACGTGGGAACTAGAAGTGGAGCCCGACGGGGAACACGCGAAGCGTGTGTCGCGGACCAGGCAGAGGTGGAAACCCAACACGCACCTCCAGGTCTGTTAAACATTAAATGCAAACATCTCTCACACTCTCAATAACGGGTTGTCAAAACAGCTGAACTAACCTCCCCCCAACACACACACACACACACACACACACACACACACACACACACACACTTTGCTCACAAGATCTGTGATTTCCATTGGTCCCATAACTCATATATATATAACAAATTTTGTTTATAAAAGTACAAAAAAACCCCTCATAATTTACTTTTAAGTGTTTATCCAAATCTAAAACATCTGTCTTGAATAGTTAGGGTAGAATTATATAAAATGAATATTTGGGAGTAAGAAGTAATGAATTTTATTTAACATGAATTTTAAAAGCACTAAACTAAGTCTACCACTTATGACTTAGATGCTATGAAGTTAGACTTCATCGTGATGTAAATTACTATCATTTTGAGGAAAAAAATGTTAACTTGTTTCTCAACGCTGCAATCAGGGGCAACCGAGGAGAAAAAGCACGGACATTTTCGTTCCATTCACAAGCTCCAACAAACAGCCAGGCAGGGAGGTGGCGGTGTGCCAGGCGGCCCTGAGCAGTTAGGCCCGGTGGCAATCAGCAGGCGCAGGAGTCCTGGGCCCTCACAAAACCAGCCTGTTAGGGAACTGATGCCTTTCCTCCCTTTCCTGGGGGTGCACGTGAGGTTTACCTTGTTTGGACGGCAATCTTTCCCACCCACAGGACTGAAAGAAAGGCCAGGACTAACCAAGAGCGAACTGAGATGTGTGAGAGGTTAGCAAGCATCTCTGCCTACTGGACTGGCTGCCCAAATGTGGCCACAGGTCCCACACAGACAATCCCCTCGTTCCAACAGCCAGCAGAAACAACCATTAAACCAGCCATGTAATTATCATGAAACGCAAAAGTGCTTTCAACTGATTAGGAAACCTGGAATAAAGTTCAGAAGCAAATAAACCTGAAATTATCGCTCAATGAAAAATAGCTCAAGTGGGTAAAAACCTAGTTTCGGCAAAGATGTGTATGCCTTCTATGCAGAAAGTTTTTAAGGAAAAAACAAATGATGTTGAATGATTCAAATAAACTCAAAGACTGGGCATCAATTCCCATCTCACCAGATTTACACCTGAAGTTCCCTGTTATCTGGTAAATGGTTTTCCTTTCTGATATTTCATGGGTCTGACTGGAAGGTCCAGACTGCCAACGCACGGGACTACATTCCACAAATCTGCTCTGTGTGTAATGTGATAACCAGAAGCAAAACAAGAACAAAAATGAATGAAGTAAATAAGATTAAAAAAATATCTAAGGATACATAATATACTTTCTAATACTTTCCTTAATTAATTATATAGGTCCGGTTGAAAAAACTTACTAACTCAATCTTGTCAAGAAGCCACGATCAGATTTAAGTATCTAAATTTCAAGTGAAATACAGGAATTTTATGATATTTTTTATATTCACCTAAAGTAGACTTTAAAGAGCAAAACCAATATTTAAATCAATTCTTCTTCATCTATAGATCTCAAAAAAGTTCACTATTTCCTACCTTCAAAACTTTATTATTTCATTTAAAGTTTTTCATTATTTTTTGCTGCAGAGACATGTAAGCCTTTCTTTCTTCCACTTCTTGATGTGCCAGTGACAATCACGTGATATGCATCTACGCAGCTGCTCTTATACACAGAAACCCTCGCAGACTAAAAATATAAGGACCGGCAAATGCCACACTGCACTCGGGAAACACAGAGCCTTTCTTCCGAGAGGAGCTCCAGGGGGGACGGCGACGCGCGAGCAGCAGACACTGCCGCTCACACGAGCTCACTGCAGACACCCCGGCGGGCGGTTCTCTGTGTTTTTTGGATTATGCTCTGGAGGTGCTGGCACAATGGAATTTCAGTATCATAATTGCTTACTTCTCTGTATATCTTTAAAATAACAGGTAAAGAAAAAAACCAACTACGAAAATAACAAAACAAAATGCTTTTAATTCTTCCTTTCAGAGGATATAATTTATAACCATTACACAAATAGAGAAGAAGCACAAAGGGGGGGGAATAAAGTAATGTTCCAAAGGTTCAGTTTACAAGGACCTCACACTGAGTTTTTTTTTCTCCTACTAGAAACAGTATTATTTGCTAAAAATGCACTAGCTGCCAAGAGCCATGGTCCATCTAAAGCAAAATGCTTGAGATGGAAACAGAGTGTTAATACAGAAAAAAGGGCAAGATTCAGCATACAGATTTCTGTAAAACCTACTTTAAAAAGAATAAAGTCTTGATTTTGATATCTTTTTGACTGAAAAAATAACTGTAATGATAGGTAAAATACTAATATATATTGCACTGTATTGAAACAAAAAGATATAATCAAGTTTCAAACTTTCTAATTAAGCCTTTTTTTTTTGGTAAGTTATTGGGAACTCAACACTGGCCCTGGTTCACACGACAGAACAATGAGAAAAGTTCCCGAACGGCTGGGCACTAGCCCTGACGAGCGGGGAGAGCCAACCACAATACATTACACGGCAGCGCAACCTGCCACCCACGCTGCCGAGAGAGCAGCTTCCAGACACAGGCGCTGAGCTGTAAAACCGCAAACCCCTTATTGCACATTGTCTTTCCTACTCCAGGTGAAATATACCATCAATTCTTTCCATTATAACTCTTATTTTATCACTACTTTTGAAGTCCACTGAACAATTTGATTGTCTTCTTATAATGTAAAAGATGCCTTTTTAAAAAAAAGAAAATGCAACACGAACGTTATTACCCTTCTACTGCATTACAGTGAAAGCTGGTATCTGCTGCACGATTTCTCTAGCTTCCTTTTAGGGACCCACCTCCCCCAGGGAGTTTTAAGCTAAAGTTCTTTTTTTTTTTCCTTTAAAGAACAAACCCTGATAGTGGTTCACTAAACTTCTTAAAGCATTTGAAAACATTTGTTTTCTTTGAGAAATACTGATCTATTGCTCTGGGGGTTCTTGAATAAAATGCGTGGTTTGCATCATTACCGAAAAAGAGAGAAAGCGAATTGTCAAAATTCGTTAGGGAGTGACAGTTCTGTCTCTTCTAACATTTCTCCCTTCCCCTGCTCTGGCACAAATCCAAATCTCAACCAACTCACCAACAAATAAACAAACAGCCATTTTAGATTCAAGGATATAATGGTGCCTCAGGCAATATTTGTTTCATTTGGTTAAGAGAAGCAAGCCTGCAGGACCACAGCTGTGCTGCACCCTCTTTACAGTGCAGTGCTGTGCTGCGCTGTGTCAAGGCTGTGTTCTCACCTCTCAGCAAACAGCTCCCTGCAGTAATATCCCAATCTATACAAAGGGGCTTGAGACGGAGAACAAGAAGGGAAAAAATATAGCAAACTTAAAGACACTACCTTTACAGAGATTCACAGATGCTACTTTCTGGAGTTTTAAGATGTTTAAAATCTTTTCTAAAGCTATGTGTTTCTAACATTTTGCCTAATTAATTTCCCTCCAAAATTTTCCTCCTATAGGACTTTTACATTCCCTCCCCCCACTTCTGCCCACCGAGAACCACCCCCACCATGTCTGCTAAGAGTGTTCCAGGACAGTCACAGGGCCTAACAGTTTCTCCCAGGGTTTGCATCTACAACATTGTTGGCAAAGAGAATTTTATTTATAAGTGTTTCTATTATACTGACAAGGTCAGTTAGTCCTGTGAACTATTGGTCTTTCTGCCTGACGGCCTGGTGAATTATTCAAGTGGGGCTGTTCATAACCTATAACTGAATGCAGCCAATTAACCTCAGAAACATGACAATGCTGATATCTAATGGTATTTCAAGTCTATCTTACAGACCAGAGTAATGTCATTTTCCCCAAATTAGTGGTATATTATTTGATAGAAACTGTATTTTTCTCAAACTGAATTACTTTGTAAGTTATGGTATACAAATTACATAGAGTACTTTCTATTTTATGGAAGTTTACCATAAATATGTTGAAGCTTTTAAAAACAACAGCTATTATACATAGATTTGCCTGTATGCTTTATACAACTACATAATGCATATGAGATGCAGTAACTATGTATGGTGCCAAATGAGTACTGGATATACAAGGGAAACACTTTGTACATAATTGTTTCACCAATATACTGTACACCTGAAACTAATGCAAAATAATACTGAATGTAAACTGTAATTGAAAAAAAAAATTTGTTAAAAAATATTTTTCAACCTGCAATATGCAATATCCTGTGTTCTTCATCAAGATTTCTCCAGAGGTGCAGAAAGCACTACTACTCCCCTAAAAACATATGTGGAAATATATGTACATTGTACTTCAAATATTCAAAAAATCTTTAAATTGTCAAATATTATTTATATTTTAAAAAAAGAGAGAGAATTTAGCCCTGGCTAGTAGTGGCTCAGTGGATTGAGTCCTGGCCTGTGAACCAAACAGTTGCTACTTTGATTCCCAGTCAGGGCAAGTGCCTGGGTGGCGGGCCAGGTCCCCAGTAGGGGGCGTGTGAGAGGCAACCACACATTGATGTTTCTCTCCCTCTGTTTCTCCCTCCCTTCCCCTCTCTCTAAAACTAAATAAATAAAATCTTTTTTGAGAAGGAGAGAATTTGGATTAATTGAGTGTTTACTGTGTGGCAGGCAATATGAGTTAAGTATTTTGCATACTTTATCTGACTTACTTGTCTCAGGAATCCCGTGAAATGAGCATTACTTCCCTATATTTGTGTAAGGAACCTGTGGTTTCAAAGGGGCAGAATGTGTCCCCCAAGTCTCTCACAGCTAACAAGGGACAAAACAGAGGTTTGAAATCTGTGTAGTTTGCTAAATTATGGTCTTTCAACATCAGCGGGCCTAAAAAATGTGAGATAATCCCCAGTCGACTCTCAGGATCATCTTTAACAACTGGACCACGGAGCACTGCTGAGCTTGAAAACCATTCTATAAAGAATGATACCCAATTATTTACCCAGCAACAATTGGCAGATGAGTGAATGAGTAAGTTTTGATAGCCATACAACTGTATCAATACTAAAGTTTTATTAACAGTAAGATAATACTCGTTTTTTCTTATCGGTTCCAAGTCAAATGCACTCTCACGTATATGATCTTCCACACACAGGCCTGTATGCTTATGTTACCTGCACACACACACACAAACACACAATGCTCTCAGTTTCTAAGTCAAAAGTATTGTCTATTATGCCAGGCCACAAAGAAATGAAAAACTGTCTAAATACTATAGGTATCAAGGTATATCAATTTTTTGCAAATGAGAATTTTTAAAAAATATTGTATTTATTTATTTTTAGAGAGAGGGGAAGAGAAGGATAAAGAGAGGGAGAGAAACATCAGCATGTTAGGGATATACTAAATGGCTGCCTTTCACAAGTCCCCAATTGGGGATTTGGCCTACAACCCTGACTGGAAATTGAACCAGTGACCTTTCGGTTTGCAGGCTGGCTCTCAATCCACTGAGACACACCCGCTAGGGTACAAAGAAGAATTTTAAAAATAAGTTGAATAACTTCATACAGTAATCTTTTTAAACTATTTGATCTAGTGAACCAACTTAACATATATTGAACATATATTGTAGTAAAAACTGTGTTGTGGTTACCTCTGTTTGTGCTTTACAAATTTCGAACAGAAGCAATTTCTTCAACTGTCAGGACAAAGTGCTCTAAAAGCAAGTATCTGTTAACAGGAGCATCTCCAAATGTCAATGACTACGCTCAGCTGCCCTGCCATGAGAGCCTGCAGACTGGCCGGGGTGACTCTCAGGCCTTCATTCACTGCTTGGTGGGAATGTCTGTAAAAATATCTGTGCAATTAGGATACAGCTTTTTGAAAAAATAATGGCCTGGCCCTGGCTGGTGTAGCTCAGTGGATTGAGCGCGGGCTGCGAACCAGGCATCGCAGGTTCGATTCCCAGTCAGGGCACATGCCTAGGTTGCAGGCCATGTCCCCCAGCAACCGCACATTGATGTTTCTCTCTCTCTCTCTCTCTCTCCCTCACTTCCCTCTCTAAAAATAAATAAATAAAATCTTTAAAAAAAAAAAAAATAATGGCCTGGCTAAAAGTCACTTCAGTTAAGATATGCATAAATGACATTTTTTAAAGTTCCCACTTGTATCTCCTATTCTATAAAGTTATTACTATTAATACTATATTAGTTTAAAAGAACATATCCTGCAGAGAAAGTATTAGGGCTAATAAGTAGAATTCAGAGCCATCAATATTAAGTCAGCTTTGCTATAATTTAAATTAATCGAATCAAGATAAATACTGTAAGCACAAAAAATTCAAGAACAGAGTCCAAAACCAAAGGAAGTGTCCAAGCTAGTGAACTATCACCTTAGTGAGTAAAGAGATCTGGTATTTTGATACAGCGGGTCAACATGTGATCGAGTAGATTTCACAGTATTAACTGGGTCGTATCAGAAAGATTAAAATTGTCCTTCCAAAAGCCACAAATAGCATGTCACGGATGCTATAGTTTCAAAGGATTAAATCCATACATTTAATCCAATGCCGATGGATATTTGATTAAAATAAAAAACAAATAACTAGAAAATCCACATAGGATATACGCTCTGTCTAGTTTTGGACCATTGATATTGACATTCCATTATCAACATCAATGTGTTTAAACCACTCCCTGCTTCTACCCAACAGTGAGAAATCGGATCCAAAACAACTGTCTACTATCACGAGAACATACATGCCTTAAATCATCCTGTACATTTTGACCTTGTGAAGTCATGTGTGAGTGAGGACAAAGCAAGTGAGTTTAGCCACAAAACTAAAGAAAAAAGGAAGTGTAGAAGGACACGAACTTACACTGACTGAAAAACCTACTATGTATTTGGTATGTTACACATGTTTTTACACGTCTTATCGCAGTCGATCTTCACAACTACCCAAACAAGACAGGCATTTGCACTCTCATTTTTTAAGTAAACAAACGGGCTCAGAGTGAACAGAGAAACTTGCCCCATATCACAAAGTAAAGGATTGGTAGCAACACAGTTCCAACTCTGCTCTAACAGACTCCAACACCCACAATCAAAGCAGCATGTCACAAAGACAATCTAGAAACACGTTCCTTCCTCTGGCTCGGGTCTCATCCTTCTGTCCCACTCTGAGTATGATATTCCAAACTCAGAGTGCAGACTATGAAACAGACTGGGTTTCTGCCCCGTAAGCCAGAGCACTCCGTGCTCAGCGGTAGGGACAATCCGACTCCAGGGGAAGAGCAGTGAGTTTCAAACGGCTCCGGCTCCAGGTGAAATGGAGTTCAATGAGCCATGATGATTCCACGCTCCTGACAGCCCCAGTCTCAGTGAACAGAGACTTTTCAAATTTGAATTCCACATTTGCCTTAGACAATCCTTTCAATGTAAAGAAAGTCTTCATACAAAACGTGTTTTTAAAGCCAGAAGCACCTCCCAGTGCCTTTCACTAATTTTCTCAGGGATATAATAAAATTTTTAAATGAATAAAGCTAACGTTTAACAACTAGATTTTACAGATTAGCTGAGAAAAATTTTGACTTTTTATCCTTGTAGTACCTTAAATGTGCATCAGCTACCTACACACTGAGGCAGAAGAGTAAAGGCAGGCAAATACTTCTTCTTCCTCAGTTGTTCTTATTCCTTAAAGTGCCTTCCTTATTATATTGTACTTAACCTGAGCTTTTCACCTTTGGGGCCACGAAAAGAGGCAAGTCTCCGTTTTACGAGTCTCCGTTCCTCCAAGGTAAATTACAACCCCTCTGGCCATCATCTTTTCTAAGGCAACACGCTTACAACTCTCTTTGGGCTCTTCTGACACCACGGAGCACTCGCACTCCAGGCGCACAGACCAGGAGGTGCCGTGCAGATGCTCACCGACGCAGCGCACAGCTGCGGGCTCCACGCTGAGTGTGGTTCCCAGGGAGCAAGCTCGGTGGGGCTGCACTGGCTGCCTCGGGTGCGCCCTGCCTCGGTAAAGCTCCCTGCAAAAGAAACCCTGAACCCTATTTTTGCTTTTCACTTTTTTTCCTAAAAGTAAAAATCCTCTTTGGATTTCTTGTAGTTAGTGAAAACAGGTAATAATGTAGCTCTTTCATGAGAGTAAAGTGGCATAACACATACTTTCAAAAAGCAAGGAATACCTGTATTTTCATTTTAAAAAAAAGACTTTACAGTTTTAGATTCAGCAAAACTGAGAGGCAGGTACAGATTTCCCACACACCTCCTGCCCCGCACAATCAAAGCCTTCCCCATTATCCACATGTTCCAGCAAAGAGGAATATTTGCTACAACTGATGATCCTGCATTGATGCATCCTCACCCAAAGTCCAGGGTTGACATCAGAGTTCGCTCTTGGTGTTGTGCATTTTATGGGTTTGGGCAAATATAGATCATGACATGTATGCACCACTATCACATGGAGCCTGAAAGTCCTCTGTGCACTGCCCATTCATCCTTTCCAAACATCCCCAACTCTGGGCTAGCCCTGATCTAAACTGTCTTCACAGTTTTGCCATTTCCCAAGTGACATACGGTTGGAATGACACAGTGTGCAGCCTTTCCAGAGTGGCTTCTTTCACCTAGGGGCATGCATCTGAGGTTCTTCCATGCCTTCCCAGGGCTTCACAGCCCGTTTCTTCTTGGCAGTGAATGACAACTGCTGTCTGGATGGACCAAATGTGTACGCTAAAAGCGCCAGCATTACAAGTACCCATCACTTTTCAATAGAACACACCTAAAAAGTAAAGAATTTTTAAGTATACTTCAAAAATCTATAGTCAATCTATCCCCTGTCACTCACCAGCCCGTTTCCTCAGCTACATGCTTCAATTTTTCTTAATAATGCAAAGAAATGTTTTGGTAACTTATAATTTAATGTGATTTTAAGAGAAGAAATGAAGGAATATGTACTGCATACTGATACCCCACTACACCACTGACTCCCAGCGTGACACTGGACAGCGCACTTAGCCCCTCTGTACGATGGGCTTGTACGTGGTTAAAAGTTGCTAATTGGTAGCCCTTGGCCACATCTAGCCTGTGAACATATCATATTTTACCAACATGTTTTAAAAATTGGGAATCTTTTTCCCACTCAAATCTGTATTACTGATTTCCCTCTAAAAAGTGTAATTGGCAACAACGGGCCTACATTCCCATGTGCAACAAAGGCTCAAAACGCACAGCAACTGTCCCCTTCGAGAAGGCATGGGCTCGAAGACGTTACCTCTACAGCTCCTTGCAGTTCTAGCCTTCTCACACTCAAAGTTAGCCAGATAGCAAAAAGTTCACATGGCCTAAGTCTCAGCTTCATCTGAATGTAAGGACAGTGGTTACATCTGACCACCATGGAGCTTGGAGAGAAAACATGAAACAGTGAGTGGTGCCGGCTTAGCTCAGTGATATGCAAGTAGCAAGTCCTCAATAAATGAACAGCAGTGGTAACAAGAAGCACAGATAGTGGCAAACACAATGACTCAAATACAATTCTACGATGGTCCATCGGATCTGCACCAAAACTGACATCCTGGCTCTTCTCTTCCGAACTAACGCTGGTCCCATTTAAAAAAATCAACTATTTGCCTCTAATCTTTGGAGATTATTAATTCTTCATTTTCCACATATAAAATAAAAGGCTAAGAAAAAAATGAAGGTGCTGAGTGGGCTCACTTCAATGAAGATGCACTTTAAAATCGTGACACCACTCACTGTGCAGCAGGTGGCTTTCTGCGAGGCTTGCTGCAGACCCTTCTGTCGCTACCACTGCTCTCATCAGGGCCGTTAAGATTCAATCAAGTTTCTGTAGGAAGAAGTCCAGCTAACTCGTCTACCTCTTGCGTGTCATATTTCTGACAGAAGCAAAAAATTAACAACAGAACGACCGTAGGATCCCTCAGTCCCACTTCTGGGTGCAGACCCAAGAGGGCTAAAAGCAGGGTTTCAAAGAGATTTTGATGCCACATGGGAGGCAGCATTCGAGACTCACAGCAGTCAAGGGGTGGAAGCAACTTCAGTGCCCATCATCAGATGGATGGACAAACATAATGTGGTATATTATGCACACAATGGAAATTAATTAGCCTTAAAAAGGAAAAAAATTCTGTCACATGCTACAACCCAAATGAACCTTGAAGAAATTGTGCTAAGCGAAATAAGCCAGTCACAAAAAAACACTCTGTGAGTCCGCTTGTATGAGGTATATAAAGTAGTCAGATTCAAAGGAAGAGAAAACAAAACAGTGTTTGCAGGGACAGAGAGGAGGGAAAAATAAAAAGGAGTTGTTTAATGGATCCCGATTTTCAGTTCTGCACGATGAAAAAGTTCTGGAGATCTCCTTATATGACAACGTGAATATCCTCAACACTACTGATTTAAAAAATGTTAAGATGGTAAATGTCATATTATGCATTTTTAATACAATTAAAAATTTAAAAAAATTTTCGGAGAGAAGGAGCTGAATGTGCCCAGATCACCTTTTTGAAGCAAACTAAACACACACGCACCTATGGCCTGAGAGCTGGGATGTTCACTGAACGCCCACTGTTCCCCACAGTGGGCCAGGTTCTCAGCCAAGGGCCCACCCCTGCCCTGCTCGAGGGCCACATTTGCTCAGTAGACTTTCCTTATTTAAAAGGGGTTGATAATCTGCATCTCTAAATCACATCGTTTAACCTTTTGTAAGCACATTATTCTATTGCGTTGTATCCTGCCACGGGTTAAATAGTGTTTCGTTCTGTTTTGCTTCCTTTGCTGCGGGCTGTTACTGCTCATACGCTGCCAACGAGGAGCAGTGCAGCTCTCCCACAGCTGCTGAGGAAAGAGCACTGCGACAGCGACCTTACAGCGCAAGGCTCTTGAGAGAAACCTCACCGACCTCGGCGTTTACTTGAGGTATGCACCAGCAGGACACCACCCTGCAGTCGAAGCATTATGAAACACGAATCCCCTTCACAATCTTCTTACTTGGCACAAACACTATGGTAGGAAAATTAGAAATTCTTGCTGTTAAAACAAATAATCTCATTAGTCTCAAATCTATAAATTTAGAAACTATTACTCCAGAAAGTGATTAAACTATTTGCAAGAACTGCCTTAGTTCAGATTTCACTGAACAAGTTGCTTGCGAGAACACCCGTAACAGCATGTGCAGAGCACGCTGCCGTCCTCACCCGGGCACCCCGGCCAGTCTCGGGCCCTGCGGCATGGTGTTTTCTCGACTTTCTTATCTATGGCAGCTCCTCTCGGCTTTTTCTTTTTCTGGTGCATTTTATATTATGTTTTAATTTTTTATTGAATGTATTGGGGTGGCATTAGTTAATAAAATTATGTAAGTTTCAAGTGCACAATTCTATGTCTTCTGCCTACTGTATTGTGTTTACCACCCAAAGTGAAGTCTCTTTCCATCACTATTTATCTCCCCTTTACCTAACTCTTCTACCTCCCCCCACCCCCTTTCAGCTTTTTTCATTGGATAATCTTTTTGTATCCTTGAATATTAGCATATTCATAGTTCCAGTCCTGGTATGCTCCTTTTCTTTTTTTTAAATATTTATTTATTTTTAGACAGAGGGAAGGGAAAGAGAAAGAGAAGGAAACATCAGTGTGTGGTTGCCTCTAGCACACCCCCCCATGGGGGACCTGGTCCACAACCCAGGCATGTGCCCTGACTGGGACTCGAACTGGTGACTCTTTGGTTTATAGGCCTTTCTCTTGAGCTCAGCTTAGTTAAACCAACAGTAAAATCCTCCTAATTTTCACCTGGATATTACCTACCTGGTCTTCACATTGCTCTAGCCCCAGCATTTCCAAGACCGAATTTTACACTGTTTCCTCCCTAAATGTCTGACAATAAGCACAATCCAACTTTTGCCTATATATTTTCACTGTAACAATTATATATTTATTCCCTGTGAGAATGTAAGCTCCTTACATACAGAGGCCATATTACTATCACAACAAATGTGTTGAATGCATAAATACTTCTTCTCCAGTCTTTCTTGCCCCTCCCTCCCCACCCACCCAGCTTCCGGGCACACTAAATCACCTGCATTCGGTCATTAAGCCTGGCTCGGAGGCTTCCACACCTTCTTTTAGAATGTCCCCACTTTGTTCTCCACCCGAGAGGGCTTTCTAGTTGCCATGAAGAATCAGTAGAAAAACTTTTAAGACACTGCTGTCACAGTCCATCTGTTTCACACAGCCCCTATGTCTATTTATTATTTACCTGTTAATATTTACCTGCTGGTCTCTTCCATTAGACCGTGAAGTGGAAGGGCAGAAACCTGACTGACTGCTGTATCTCCAGCACCTCACCAAGTGCCAGGCACTGAGCAAGCCCTAAATAACTGTTTACCAAATAAAGCAAGAATTCATCTTGTATGCAAATGCCCGACTCCATCTCTTCAAACATCTATAGTCTAAGTTTGCAGTCAGAGATACAAGAATATTTCTCTTAAAAACATATGATATACTATTGTGTAAAATATTTTAGTCTCACAAGGAAATACAGCCCAAATGCATAGTTATCTCAGTATTTCCAAGTTACTTATTCCATTTACTTAAAAATAAGTATATTTATTTGGAAATAAGTATATAATTATGAATAATTTTTTAATTGCACATGTTACTTTTAAGTGGGGGATAAGAGAGACTAACACATGTGGTCTAAAAATTATGCGTATCACATCAAAGCATTCTATATTCATTTCAAAGACATTCTAAATTTAGTTACAAAAACTGATTTTAAAAAATATTTTCTTTTAGCTGAATTCAACAAAAACATTTTTTCCAAAGGCTCAATAAATTAAACACTCAATCCAATTTATCTTTGCAGATACTGCCTAAATCATTCCACTTTATATCAAGCTGTGTAAGAAAGTAAATTTGAGTAGATTGTGACATCATTTGATAGAGACAGTCTTTATCTCCATTTTCTTATTCTACCACACACATTAATGGAGCTCATTTTATAAAAGTAAATGTTATTTTAATAGAAGAGCTGATTTATTAACCACTTCTGTCAGAGTGCCATATATAGATTCCCACTGGCATGCCACTGATTTAGTGCACAAGGAGGACAGCCAAAGGCTCATTGTGTACATGGAAGAAAGAAAAAAAAATATCATTACAGCCCTGTTAACATGGAAGACTTGTTTCAAGCCACCTTAAAAAAAATCACTTGGTAACAGCTTTATTATCTGAGGATGAAAAAAGGCTTAAAATTCAGTTAAGTGCTCCATCTTGTGTTCCATCAATATTTTATCCTTTTGTGGCACAAGGATAAAATCCAATGACAAATTTTGGAAGCAAAATTCTAACAATGAACCAAAGGACAACTTTCACATATGCTGGAAAAGTATCCGCTTGACCTTACGTAAGTTACCAAGTTGTTTTTCCCAGAACTAATTGTGAGCACTGTGACTGTGTGTCTAACACACCACTTTAGCTTTATATTTAAGTACATATGTTTCTACCGTAGTTTTTTTCAAAAGAAAAATATAGTCAGCTCTCTGTATCTGCAAGTTCCACATCTGCAGATTCAACCAACCATGAATGATCAAAATATTTGGGAGAAAATGTTACATTGTTGCTAACATGTACTATGTAGTCAGGCCACTGATGGCTGCTTCCATTGTGAACATGCACAGCATTTCTATCTTGGCATTATTCCCTAAGCAACACAGTATAACACTTGTTTACATAGCATTTACATTATATCAGGTAGTATATGTAATCTAGATATGATTTAAAGTGTACAGGAGGATGTGCAGAGGTTATATGCAAGTACCACCCTATTTATATAAGGGGCTTGAACAGCTGTGGATTTGGATTGTCAGGGGTGGGGGGTGTCTGAGGGATGACTGTACCTCGTCAGCAAACTGAAAAGAACTGAGTTTTCTTGAACTTTAGCTGGAGATGTTTTCTAAAATGTTAAAATAGTCACATCTAAGGTATAATAATACTCATTGGCTCCTCAATCTTAATAGCAAAAAGTTTCCTTCACATATATTTTCCCTTCCGAGAGCAAAGAAAAAGAATAACATTAAACTAAAGTATAATGCTGAAATATAAAGGTTTAAAAATTTTAAAAGCACTTATATTTTTATTCGAAAACCTCTCTTGAATGTCATCTTGAACACAGGAGCAAGACTGACTGCATAAAAGTAACACAGCTGAGAGACTCTGTCCCCAGTCAGGGGTTGGATCCAGCAGAATTGCAGGAGCTGTGCGCACCCATGGGGAACAAGTAGGGGGAAGCTGTGAACACCAGGATACCCAAAAGAGACTACACCACTGATCCTCGCAAGTATTCTACCACAGAAGATCACACCATAAACACAAGGAACCAGAACAGATCAAGTTAAGAAACAGAGGTTAACAAGAAGAGTCTCAGAAACAATGAGAAGACAAAGAAACAATCCGCAAATGAAGGGAAA